>JASDQU010011345.1:47032-63388 GCA_032191745.1 Picea mariana
TTAATGAATGGCATATTCAGGAGTTATTTGGATAAGTTTGTCATAGTATTCCTAGATAACATACTTATCTATTCTAAGTGTGAAGAGGAGCATGAACATCACTTAAGACTAGTATTGAAAGTACTGAGAGAACATCAGTTGTATGCCAATTTGAGTAAGTGTTCTTTCTATCAAACGAAGATCCATTACTTGGGACACATTATTTCAAAGCAGGGCATAGCAGTAGATCCAAAGAGGATCGAAGCCATTAGAGGATGGAAAACACCCAGAAATGTGTCAGACGTCAGATATTTTATGGGAATAGTTGGCTACTACAAAAGTTTCATAGTAGGGTTCTCTAATATTGTACATCCCATCACTTCTTTGCAAAAGAAGGGAACTAAATTTGAATGGACACTCAAGTGTGAAAATAATTTTAATCTGTTGAAGGAATTACTTACTAGTACACCTGTGGTAAAGATTGCTGACCCAAATGAAAGTTTTGTGGTATGTACAGACACATGTAAGGAAGGACTTGGGGTAGTCCTCATGCAAAATGGAAATTTCATTGGATATGAGTCCATAAAGATTAGGTAACATGAGAGGAACTATGCCACACATGACTTGGAACTTGTTGCCATTGTTCATGCCTTGAGGATGTGGAGGCATTATCTCATGGGGAAGAAATTCGAATTAAGGACAGACCACATTGACCTTAAGTATCTTTTTGAACAACCAACCTTGAATTCCAGGCAAACAAGATGGCTGGAATTTCTAAGTGAATATGACTTCAATATCAAGCATATCAAGGGAAAGGAGAATAAAGTTTTCAATGCACTTAGTAGAATAGTTCATATCATGCATGCTACTGTTGTTAGTATGCATCAGTCAGACTTGAAGAGAATAATTTAGATGGTCTTGTTACAGACCAGCATTACTTATAGGTAAATGAAAACTTACAATGGAAAATAAAGGAGTATGAGATAAAGGAAGACAACCTACTCATGCATAAAAATGCATGATGTTCTTTATGATGGACATCCCGGTTACCAGAAGACAATTACAGAAGTAAGAAGCCAGTGCTTTTGGCTAGGAATGAAGAAAGAAGTTGTTGATTACATCACTCGATGTATGGAATGTCAGAAGGTGAAGGGTGAGCATAGGCACCCAACGGGTTTGTTGCAACCATTGCCAATCCTAGAGAAGAAATGGGAAGTGATCACCATGGATTTCATCACAGGATTACCCAGAATGAATAAGCAACATCATTCAATCATGGTGGTGGTTTAAAAATTAACAAATGTTTCTCATTTTGTGCCTATGAAGACAATGCATACAATGGCTAATATTGCAGAAATTTTCATGAAGGAAACTCCTAGGTTGCATGGGATACCTAGGAAAATCATCTCGAACAAAGATACAAAGTTTACCTCCAATTTTTGGAGGGGATTGTTTAAAGGATTTGGCACAAATCTAAACTATAGCACAACATATCATCCCCAGAGATATGGGAAAATAGAGAGGGTCAATCGAATAATTGAAGACATGCTAAGAATGTATGTGATGGATAAGCCATCTAAGTGGGAAGATTACTTACAGTTGGTTGAGTTTGCATATAATAATGGGTATCAATATTCATTGAGAATGATCCCATTTGAAGCCTTGTACGATAGGAAATGCGATACTCTAGTAAGCTAGGACAACCCAACAGATAGAGTGGTACTTGGGCCGAATTTACTCAAGGACATAGAATACCAAGTGGTCAAGATCAAGAAGAATTTAAAGGCAGCTCAAGATAGACAAAAAGTTTAAGCAGACAAGAACATGATAGCTAGATAATTTAATGTAGGGGAGCATGTAGTTTTGAAGGTGAAGCCCAAGAAAATATCTTTGACGTTGGATAGTTGTACAAAGATGGTAGCCAGATTCTGTGGTCCATTTGAAATATTGGACAAAATAGGGCCAGTTGCATACATGCTTGCATTGCCTACTTCCATGAATGTGCATAATGTATTTCATGTATATTTACTAAAGAAATATTTACATGATCCTAACCATGTTATTGATTGGCGTCGGATTCAAGTAGAGACAGAGGGAGATTTTCAGGTTCAACCAGTGCAAGTATTGGACAGAAAAGTCAAAATACTCCAGAATCAAGTTATAGAGCTAGTAAAAGTTCAGTGGACCTGCTACTGTTCTGAAGATGCTATATGGGAGCATGAAGATTCCATGCGGGTAGAGTACCCGCATATTTTTGAATAAATTTGAGATTTTTATCTCTATTTTGTATATGCATTGAGGACAGTGCCAAAATAAGGGGGAGGGGATGTAACACCCCAGGTTTTGAACCCCCATTTTAAATAATGTATTGGTACAATGATGAGATGCCATAGTGCCCAAACAATTATTAAAAGGCTAGTGTGCCCAAGATATGTAATGTTTTTAGCATTATTAATAATAAGTACATGGTTGGCTGCTAGACAGACAAGGACTAGAGTTATAGGGGGTTATGATTCCACAGGAGAGGGGGCTTGAGGGGCTAAGTGTTTATTCCTATTCTAATTACCCTTTTTGTCTAATGGAGGGGATCGATTACATGAGCTTCTTGGGGAAGTCCAGGAGGTTCTTGATTCCCCACGAAGTTACTTAAACCAGCCCCTAGTCTAATGGGGGGGGTTGGTTGTTGGACTGATGGATTTTTTGTTGTTTTCCTATACGTTCATTCATTTCCCTCACACACTTCCATGCACTCACTTACCCATCCATTGATCCATCCTCACCTATGTCTTGGATTGAAAAGGGAAAGGAACTGATGAGAATTAGCCATGGGATAGTTGGTTGTAATGGTCGTTGGTGCAATCCATCAATGACCTGGGGCCTGCATGTCTGAGATGCATTGGCATGTGCTTTGTTTTTCTCACAATTGCAAGTCCTGAGAGTTCTAGCTTTGATATTCCTGACCAGTTATGCTAGAGGCCCAAAAATAAAGGAGAGGGACTACATGAGAGACTGCATGGTAGAGAAGGGTGGAGGTCCATTCTCTTGGGTGGTACATGCTGGGTACAAGAGAGCTGGGTACTTGGATTGTTGTGGGTGTTGGGAAACCTATGAGAGATTGAGAGTTGACTGGTTTGGGAACCCAAGTACACTCTGGAACCATACTTGTGGATTCATAGCCCTGGATCGGGGGTGACACTGTTGTTGATACTTGGAGCAGTGGTGCCTACGGTTGGGTGGAACGTCTTTGGTCTGTAGCCAGTTGTGTCACCTTTCTATAAAGATAAGTTCTCTCTATTGTGGTATTATTATCTGTGTATGAATGTATTCTGTTGTGTATTTTAATTATTGTTTAACTAAATCTTAGATTATGCATGCTTGTTGGATATTGTTGTGCATGTCACTAAATCGTGTATATTATGTGTTCTTATTAATTAAAGAAGGTATCGGTAAGAGTGTGAATTCCAAGGGTGGGCTTGAAGGTAGCATGCCCCAGCCTGTGGGTGGTTGGGGATGTTACAGGTAAGGATACCATCTTCCATACCGATCACCAACCTATTCAAGAATTATGGGCTTGGAGTAAGCTCCACCAAGAAAGACACTTTAAATGGATGAGATTTCAACAATGATTTCATCTAGTAATTAAATACAACAAGGGCACTGCCAACAAGTTGCATAATTTTTTATTTATATCGCTAGCACCAAAAAACAGAGCTTTGGGAGACATTATGCAATGAATTCATTCATCCAATATGCCTATAGAGATGTGTATACAGAAGATGGGGACTTCAAAGGGGTGTATCAACAACTACAAAGAAAACAATAACTAGATGATGTTGATTACCATATCCAAGATGGATCACTCTAGAATATGGGGAAGATATGTGTAACAAAAGAAGATAAAGTACAACTGATAAGGGAGGCTCACACCTCCAGGGTTGCTAGGGATTTTTTTATTAGAAATACTATGGATAAATTACAGAGGTATGTTTATTGGCTCGAGATATAGGAAAAAGTATTTAGATTTATTAGAGTCTATACCAACAAGCCTAGTAACATGAAGAAAGGACTATATAATTCACTTGCAATCCTTACAAGGACATGGGAAAAAACATCTATGGACTTTATTAGAGGTTTGTTGAGGAAAAGAAGAGGGAATGACTACCTATATGTAGTAGTAGACAAGTTCAATAATATGTGTGGTTTGATGGCTTGTAAAATGACCATCAAATGACAATAAGTGACAACCTTGTTCTTTGAAAGTGCATGGGTGCAGTTTGGGATTCCAAGGAGCATCATTTCTAATAGAGATATTATATTTCTCAATATATTTTGGACTTCATTGTGGGATAAATTGCATACTAAACTAAATAGATCCATTACATTCCACCTATAGTCCTATAGGAAGATGAAGGTAGTGAATATGAATTTGGTTTCTCTTTTAGGAGGTTACAATCAAAATGTTAATAAGACTATTTGATGATAAGCGATCATGAGGAAATAGATCATCTCTAAAGAAAACCTAGAGGATTAGGGTTTGTTTTGTTGCAAAATAGTGTACTTGGTCATTATCTATGGTAGGGCATGCAGGGGGGCATGACCCCCCTTCATAAAAATATGTTCTTGAGAATATTTTTGTAGGAGGTTCAATTTATGTGATCAGCACACTAACACCATTCTTCAACATAGTTATTGACACTCATTCAAATCATGCAAGTAGTGGTGGTGACCTCCCCATGGAAAACTAAACGTGACCCAAAAAATGGAAGTCTAGGAACTGTATCCTAACAACATATGAAATTCCCAAGTATGCACTTTTCTTTGAGCGCATCCACAACTATTTTCAACTCATGGAATACCATGTCATCATTGGGAAATTTTTAGGGATATGGCCAATAGAAAGAGATCATGTTTCTAAATCTCAATTTGGTTTCTTTATCTTTGTGTAAATTCATATATCCATAAATATATATTGAATCATGTTTTTCTACCCAAACTTTGTGTACTTATAGGAATCACTCTCGCCTAAAGCTAGTCGCTTCACCAAATATCCAAAACAAGATATCATATAAATTGAAAATTCCTCCTTAACATCTACACTTGCATCTTATAGGTGTAAAAGAGAAAACAATATAGTCTCTAACTATCCTCTCCACATCAAACACTCCAAGTAGCCCTAGTCTACTTCTCTCACAAGAACTACAAGAACAAGTGCTCACTTTTCTCCTCTAGGGTTACTCCTAAACCTTAGCTTCCTTGTATTCTATGGAAAACTATAACCCTAGTCTTCTTCCTAAATATCTTCAAGAACCCTAACTCTCAACACAAAAAGAGAAAAGTACAATAATGAATAGTGTAAGTGAGAGAGAAAATTTTTATCTAGCTCTCACATATTTAATACAATGATGAATGAAAATAAACTCTCTTCCCTTTATTTATATGAAAGGTGAGGGAGGACAACAATAATAAAGTGGACCATTTCCACAACAAGCAACCTAACTGAATACTATATAATTCCACATGTGAAATGGTCCAACTCTAAGTGACACATGTCAAGTTCCAAGGTATGCATGCCCATCAAATAAGGGTCCTAAGGTGACTTCTCCACAAGAAGTGTCAAACACTACTCCTCCAAAGGAATCCAATGCTCTAATTCTCCCTCCTAAGCCATGTGTACCTCTATATCAACCACACRTACATGATCGMTCCTCAAACCAAGTGTCCTCAAGCCAAGAATCACAAGCCTCTTTGCAAGAAACTAAGTGTCCTTGTGCTACCTAGGGATCAATTCCCTTCTCCTATATTCCCAACGCTCCTCCTCCAAATGGATAATCCTCCAAGAAACTAACCAACCTCCAAGTGCATAGCTCATGAAGGATGTCACCATGCCACATAGATTTCCATCCTCCTAATTAAGTGAACCACATAAGCATCGAGTCAAGGCATAGTAAAATCCATGAGTAAGATATCTCCAATGTGCATGTCCATCATGGTACACCAAGGGTAGTCAACACACCATGCACCCTACATCACATAAATCACCCTCTAGCATGGTTTAAATAACAATAAGTAATCGAAAACATACAAATGAATCATTATTCCAACATTTCTCCCCGATAATGATCATTTGGAAATATTCCAAGATCATCTCTGAATTTACAGAACTTTTCTTTTGATAGAGATTTGGTGAATATATCTGCTACCTGATATTCTATTATGTAATACATGATCTCAATCACACATAGTTGAACCAAATCCCGAACAAAATGATACTGAATAACAATATGCTTGGTCTTCTTGTAAAAAAATGGACTCTTGGTCATTTGAATAACACTTTTATTATCACATATCAATTGAGTAGGTTGTTCCTACTGTTCATGTAGATCCTCCATAATTTCTCTTAACCACACTGCTTCACATGTTGTTGTCGTTGCGATTTTATACTTTGCTTCTATTGTGGAGAGAGAAACTACAAGTTTCTTTTTAATACTCCAAGAAACTATTGTGTAAGCCATGTGACAAAATTGTCCTTATACTTATCAATTGTTCCAACTGATTTATATTTGGTTTTGTAAACCCAATTTACATATTTTCTTTTTGGTAAACTGACCAAGTCCGATGTATCATTTCTCACTAAGGCATTCAATTATCCTTCCATAGATTCATTCCATTCTTTCTTTCTTGATGCTTCTGCATAATTATGTGGTTCATCCATATTCATTACTTGTTCCATAAGTGCATAATTCACAAGACAAATTTGGGATCTAATAATTCTTCTTTCAAAATTTATATCCAACATATTTCTTTTTGAATGACCCCTTTCAAGCCACTTAGTCTTCTTCTTGACTTCATCTACCTTTGCTAACTTAGAATCTGATTCATTACCAATATCCACTTCATCTTTTCTTAATGCATTATTTACATGTTCTGGATGAAAAATTCCTTTCTCATCAAACACAATATCTCTACTTATTATAACCTTATTTACTTGAGGATCAAATAATTTTTAACTTCTTCTTTCAATACCATATCCAATAAAAATGCACTTAACACTTTTTTCATCCAATTTTCTCATTTTTTATTTAGGAACATTTGCATATTCAGTGCAACCAAAAACTTTCATATGTGCAACACTTGGTTTGTATCCTGACCAGGCTTGTTTTGGAGTCAAATTCAATATCACTCTCATAGGACATCTATTGAGAGTGTAAACTACAATGTGCACATCTTTGGCACAAAATTCATTTCCAAGAGACTTAGTTTTTAGCATGCTTCGAGCCATTTCAAATATTGTCTTGTTTTTCCTTTCCATGACTCCATTTTGTTGAGGAGAGTAGGAATTAGTGATCTCTCTCTTTATTCCATTTTTCTTGCAATAATTCAAAAATTCATTTGACTTTTATTCTCCCCCATTATCCTTTGTTAGGATGAGAATTTTCAAACCACTTTTCTTTTCAACTAATGCCTTGAACTCAAGAAAATGAAAAAACACTTTAGACTTCTCTTGCAAAAAATACACCCAAGTCTTCCTAGAATTATTATCAATAAAAGTGAGAAAATAATGTTCCTTTTCAAACGACATAGTCTCCATTGGACCACACAAATCTGAATGTACTAGTGCTAGACATTCTCTAGACTTCCATGTTCTATTTGAGAAACTTTCCCTGTGTTGTTTCCCAAAAATACACCCTTCACATACTTCATCATCCAACTTGATATAAAGAAGACCATTCACCATGTTCTGCTTCCTTAACAACATCAAACTATGAAAATTCAAATGTTCCATCCTTAAATGCCAAATTTTGCATGTTGTTTCATATGTAACATTCAAAATGTGTGAGTTACTTAAATCAAAATAAATTTTGAATATTCTATCTTAAGTCATTTCTCCTCTTTCTACTACTGCATTTTTATTCAACTTATCCATGATTAAGAACTCTTTATTATCAAACACTAGTATGTTTTCTCCATCATTTGTCCTACATAAAGTAGGTTCTTTTTCAACGTTGTTGCCAAAAATGTGTCCTCATAAACTTCTTCTTTCCATGCAATGTTGGAATCACAACTGTTCCTTTCCCTTTAACGTCACAAACTCTATCATTAACAAATACAACTTTACCAGAATAATTGTCATTTATTCTAGTAAACAACGCCTCCTAAGATGTCATATGAGTTGAACATCCCAAATCAATATACCAAGATTCACTTTCTTCATTATGTTCCATAAAACTTGATATGAATAAATTCTCATTCCATGTTTCTTCAAAAACCGTATTGGCACCTTTATGTTCCATATCTCACAATTTTGCATAACAATCTTTTTCAAGATGACAAAATTTATGACAATAATAACACTGTGGTCCTTGTCTTTCTTGAGATCCATCTCTTCCTCTTCCTCTTCCAAGATATCCTTCTCTACTTCTTCCTCTAAATTTACTTGGAATTCTTCCTCTTCCTCTTCCACGATATCCTTCTCTACTTCTTCCTCTAAATTTACTTGGAATTCTTCCTCTTACTCTTCCACGATATCCTTCTCTACTTCTTCCTCTAAATTTACTTGGAATTCTTCCTCTTCCTCTCGAATTAGATGCATTCCTTGATAATTTTGTGACTATATTGGATGCCTATTCTGATTATGATTCTAATATTGACCCTTGATTCTTCCTCTTCCTCAATGTCTTGTGGAAAAATCATGTTCCATTTCCTGATTTGGATTACTTTCTTCAATAGTTAGCAAAAAAACAATCAATTCATCAATTTTCATTGTGTTTAAATATTTGGAGACCATAATACTGGTGGTGATCTATATTTATGAGTGGAACGAAATGAATAATAGAATTAATACAATAACACAGAGATATAGATAACAACAACATATATCCAGTGAAAAATAACTTCTATTGAAAAAATAAAATAGGCTGAAATTGTAAAACTGCAGAACTGAAAACAACTTGCTCGAATGGTGGTAGTTGTGTTTAAGAAGAGATGTGGTTTCTACGTGCATCTATCTAAGAAGAATGATTACAATGAGGCTCTAGAGTACGTTTTAACATTACTCATGAATTCCAAAACCCTAGACATCCAAAAACCAAACCCTAGGAGATGAAACACCAAAAGTTATGTGGGCCCCAATGGGTAATTTGGTACCTCAACTTCTTGGGGTCGTAAATTTTGCATATGACCTTCATTTTAGGCACATGATATTGGAAATATCTTTTCGAGAAATACACATTATTTTGTCAAACTCTGACTTTGTTTGCAGTTTGATTGTGGAAAGCCAAAGAAACATTATTTAGGGCCCCAAAATGACCCTGGAATTACATTAATATGTACTGACATGAAAACTTCCAAAATAAGCCAGTTGGATTAGGCGAGCGGCCACCAATATCCACCTAGAAGATGTGTAGGGATTCAGACATCCCCGAAAGTGTACAACCCACAATTACAAAGAATTATAAAAGAACGTGATGAACTAAAAACTGTTAAGAGGAGACAATTGGAATAGGTGGGTGGCCACCAATATCCACTTGAATCAGTCCTCCCCCCTTAGGAAGAAATGGTCTCCATTGCATTGAGTGCCCCCGTCAAGTGAGGAAATTTCTGTTGAATTTGGCTTCAGGTGAGCCACTTGCCTTGGTGCAAGAGTTTCCTGACCCTGACAACCCAATAAAGTTGGATCCTTTGTTGGCGAGTTCCCTTGACCTATGTATCCATTATCTGATCATTGGATGCATGTTCCATGTAGTCAGGGTTGATCTCTGTTGGTGTCAACTATTCTATGATATCCGAGGTGTCCAATAATGGTGGAAAATATGGTCGAAGGAGGTCCACATTGAACACTCGGTGCAAGCAAAGCAAGGGGGGAGTGTTGAGCTCAAACAAATTGTCACCCAAAACCTTAGTGATAGTGTAAGGCCCATAATAAAGTATATAGAGCTTCTAATGGGGCCCTGTAAGGCGTTATTTTTGTAATTGTAACCAGACCTTGTCTCCCAACTGGAAATTGTGTGGTACCCAGTGTTGATCATGGTGTTTCTTGTACTTAGCATTGGTTTTCTGAAAAATATCATGGACCTGGTGGTGGATGTGTTGAATCTTCTCAATAAATCTCGTGTCTTTGTCAGTCTTAGAATGAACATGGGAAGAATCTATCTATGTTGTTGCAAGAGGTAGTGGAGCATCAATGTGACCCAAGGGTTGGAATCACAACCCAACCTGAAAGGGGCTATGGCTGATGGAGCTATGGAGAGCCCTGTTGTAGCTATGATGAAAATAGGGAAGAATAGCATCCCATGTACGTGGATTCTTAGAGTTATACATGTGCAGGATGAGAAAAATCATCTAATTGGTGACCTTTGTTGGGCCATCGGTTTGAAGGTGGAAGGCAATGGATTTAGTGAGATTGGTGTCCAATAGTGACTAGAGACTCGACCAAAATGTGTTGAGGAATCTGTTGTCCCAATCGGAGATGATGGTTAGTGGTATCCAAAAATGGACCCACACTCGTTAGAAGAAGAGCTTCGTAGTATCTGTCACTGAGATGATATTCTTCCAGGCTGTGAGAATGGCCATCTTCGAAAACCTATCAACCACCACAAATACACAATCATTTTCTTTATTAGTGGATGAAATGCGAGACATGTAATCCATCGAGATGGATTCCCAAGGCCTCTCGGGAGTAGGAAGAGGGGTGTATAATCCTTGCTTCTTGATGGCTGGCTTGGAAATGGCATAGGCAATGCAAGATCCGATATACTTGTTGATGTCATGTCGAAGTTTTGGCCAATAAAAATGTTTCTGTAGAACGACCATAGTTTTCCCCATGCCAAATCATCCTACCATCTAACTGTAGTGAGCCTCCCAAATCAGCTTTGCATGCTCGCTTGCAGGAACATAGAGATGGCCTATATGGCATGATAGTCTATCCTAAATGTGAAAATCAGTGACATTCACGCCTATACCCAAGAGCTGATAGGTGGTGGAAAAGTTTGGATCTTGCTGAGTGCAGCCATGGGAGGTCAACTGAGGTAGTCAATGACACAATCTGTGCTCCCTATCTTATACTTGATGTTGATATGGAACTGCTACAAGTAGGTGGACCACTTTTTATGGCGGTCGTTCTACAACTTCCTTGTGTCTGTATGAACTGCAGAGGCTTACGATCAGTGTGGATTATTGTCTCCTTTCCAAGAATGTAATGTTTCCATTAACGACATGATTGTACAATAGAATACATTTCCTTATCATAGGTGGGGTACTTATGGACAATATCTGAGAGTGTCTCACTATGGTATGATATTGGATGACCGTGCTAAGTGATAAATGTGCCTACATCATAGATGGATGCATTAGTCTCAATCTTGAATGATTGTTGCAGATTGGGTAAGGAGAGTATTGGAGCTGAGCACAAGTAATTCTTCACATCATCAGATTCTCATTGTTGTGCCTTCCCCCATGCAAAAGTTTCCCTGCCACCACCCTTGGTCACTTGTTTGAGGGCCCATGCAATATGGGCGAATCCCAACATGAACCGTCCATAGAATTTGGCAAGTCCCAAGAAGCTTCGAGGCTCGGTTAGTGGGGTCGAGGTTGGCCAGTCACGAATGACTTGGATCTTATATGGATCCACATGTACTCCATGCTCATCAACAATGTAGCCCAATTATTGGACCCTATTCATGCCAAAGGAGCATTTTTCCAAGTTGGAATATAGCTTTTGTTTCTACAGAGTGCTCAAAACCTGTTGAATATGCTGCATGCGCTCCTCCCAAGTTATTTTGAAGATGAGGATGTCATCCAAATATACCAACACACACAAGTTGGTGAAGGGTCTCAATACATCATCCATCAACCTCATGAAAGTGTTTGGTGCATTTTTTAAGACAAAGGGCATGACCATCCATTCGAAGAGACCTTATTTCTATTTGAAAGGTGTCTTCCATACATCAGTTGGTTCGATGGGAACCTGGTGGTAGCCAAAATTTAGGTCAATATTGTTGAAGAACTTTTCCCCCTTGAGTTGGTCAAGAAGGTCATCAATTCAGTTAATTGGGTATCGGTTCCTAACTATGATTTTGTTTAATGTTTTGTAATCAATGCAGAGCCTCCAGGTCCTATATTTCTTCTGCACTAGTACAATCGGGCTTCTACAAGGGGAGGTGATGAGTTTGATGTGCCCATTTTGAAGAAGCTCTTCGATATGAAGCTTGATTTTGTCATTTTCCATCAACGAGTGACTATAGATTGGTCCATTAGGCAAAGGTGCATCGGGGGTTATATCAATTGGATGCTTGACATGGTAGTGCGTCGGTACCCCAGTGGGTGAGGAGAAGATGTCTATGTACTCTTCAATGATCCCATCCAATTTATTCTTTTGCAAATAGAGGCTCCATGTAGATACCACAGATGTGGCGACGACCTTGTTCTTACTATGAGCATGGATAAAAAATAAGACAAAATTCCTGGTCTGTGAAATGACCTTACTGCATTGCTTAGTAGAGATTAAAGAAATAGTGGTAGGCAGTGCTACCTCTGGTATCCTGTACAATTTTCTATACAAAGTAATAACATCACTACAGGCTCTAGACTCATACACAACATGTCGCTTCCACAAATATGGTTGGCCTAAAAAACATCAAAAAATTGAAGGGGAGAAATATCACACAATACCTCGTCTTTGAAGGTCTTGATGCCATAGGCAAGACGACACGATTGGTTGACGCAAAGATATCTTCCTTGGTGAAGCCAGTCGATGGTGTAGGGTTGCGGGTATGGTTTTTTTGGCAAGTCTGACTGCTTGACGACCTCTGCTGAGATCAGGTTTTTTTTACTATTTCTATCGATAACGAAATGAAGCGAAGCCTCCTTTACCCACATCTATGAGTGAAAGAGACGTTCCCCTTCCTCTAGTTCTTCTGGTTTGCTTGGATGGAATTTGGTGGTAGAAACAGTGGCATTGGGTTCGGCATCGATAATCTGCTTCCATCCTTCTATATTTGATTCGGAATCAGAATCTACCTCTAACTCGGAAGCTTTCATCTTGACCACCAGTGAATGCTTGGAGCGACATTCTTTGGTGTTGTGAGAAGGGATTTTATGGTATTCATATCATTTTCCCATGTCCTTCTTCGACTTCTCATTACCCTTCTTGTGTTGTGACTTGGATTGGTTGTCCTGAGAGTGTCCATTTTTTCTCTGCCCCTTGTTTTGTGGGTTGTGGCCATCTTTTCCCTACTTCGACTGTGAGGAGTTTGCATATCCAAACTCTCACCTCTTCGGATTAAATGTATTCTTGATCTTGACAACATATCTATAATCCATACCCAATGATGCGATGTCCAAAAACTCCATTTATGTTTGCATGTATCTATGTAGACAATCACGATATTTGAGCACCAGATGTCATTCAGAGTCTTTGATACCCAATTTGATGTGCAGGGTATGGAAAATATTGATGAAATCTAGTACTGTCTGGTCCCTTTCTTGACACAGGGTGGTCCATCTTGTCTATTGGTCCTCATAGCTTCCAACAAGATAGTATTTTTCTTTAATGGCATCCCTAAAGGGATCCCATGTGGGGGCAAACAGAAATATTGTAGATTCCTATATGTCCCTTTGATCAGAGTAAGTATCCCACCAGTCCTTAACATGGGGGATGACCTTGAGGAGTGAAAAATTAACATTTTCCCTATCGAAAAAATTGTGGACCGAAAAATACCCTTCGTGCATATTCAACCATTTATCTATAGCATATGCATCTATCAATCCTTCAAATAATGGAATATCAAAATTTGCCTGTACCTTGAAGAGGGTTTCATGGCTGCTTGATGAAGATGTGTCTCTTGTGGGTAGCCGCCGAAGGACCTATGCAAAGTTGTCCATCATTTCGTTCCTTTGTTGCACAAGGGATTCCTCAAGCAAAATTTTAAAAGGATCTCCTGCTCCATCATATTTCTTTTCATCCCTCATGGGTTTTTTCGGGCTCGGTGTGACCGATATTGCAAAGGCTCGATTGGTTCGAGTCCCAACTTCTTGTACCCAAATCTTGTTAGGAACATGCACAAAGAAAAATAAATTAAGAGAAGACTGCTCTGATACCACTAATCCAGATTTATGAGCGGAACGAAATGAATAATAGACTGAATACAATAAAATAGATATATGGAGAACAACAACAGATATCCAGTGAACACTAACTTCTATTGAATAAATAAAATAGGTTAAAACTGTCAAACTACATAACTGAAAACAACTTGCTCAAATGGTGGTAGTTATCTTTGAGAAGAGATGTGGCTGCTACGTGCATCTGTCTAAGCATAATGATTACAATGAGGTTCTAGAGGCCTTTTTAACATTATCCATGAATGTCAAAACCCTAGATATCCAAAAACCTAACCCTAGGATATGAAATGCCAAAATTTATGTGGGCCCCGATGGGTAAGTTGGTACCTCAACTTTCCCGGGCTTGTAAGTTTTGCATACAACCTCCGTTTTAGGAATGTGATAGCCCATTGGAAAGGTATTTTCGAGAACTACAAATTATTCCATCAAACTTTAACTATGTCTATAGTTTGACTATGAAAAGCCAAAAAAACATTGTTTAGGGCCCCAAAACGGCCCTGGAAGTACAAAAAGATGTACTGACATGAATATTTCCAAAATAAGCCATTTGGATTAGGTGGGCAGGCACCAATATTCACCTGGAAGCTGTGTAGGGATTCATACAACCCCAGAATTGTAGAACCCACAATTAAAAAGAATTATAGAAGAACGTGTTGAACTAAAAACTATCAAGAGGAGCCAGTTGGAATAAGTGGGTGGCCACCAATATCCACCGGGATCATGTGGTGACCATATGAAACTTGGGAATAACACTTCTTAAAGTTATCTCATTAGTCTTCTTTCTGGAACATATTCACCTAATGACCTCATGAGATTAACACGATCTTTCATTTTTGTGATCTAATCATGAATGGATTCATTACTTTGCATATTTGCATTCAAAATGTCACCTTAATGTTTTCATCTTAGCTACAACCACACCTTCATACGTGTTCTTTAAGATATCACATGCTTTGTTGGATGATTCTACAACACTAATTCTCGGAAAGAAATATTCTTCAACTACACTCACTATAAGAGAAAGAGCTTCATTATATTTCTGTATAAGTTCCTTTAGAGATTTCTTGTCATCGACACTCAAGGATTTGAATTCATCAACATAAGGCATAACATATCCATCAATTACAAGTTCCCATAAATCTTTAGTGATACATATGGGTTGCACGTATTTTCTCCAAGAAAAATAACTAATACTTGTGAGTTTTGGAAGCACAATATTTCATGTCTCCATTGGAGAATAAGACACCAAAAAAAATAAGAAAATAAACACTTTGTCCCACTTTTCCCGGGATGATAACAACTTTCCCAAAAAAATGAGACTCACCCACCATGAAATAAATCTTTTATTAATCGGAGAATACAAAGAAAATGCACAACACTTGCACAATGATAATCAAACCCTCACACAATGTAATATCTTGTATGTAACCCTCTTACAATATAATCTCTTTGAATCAACCCTTTTTACACAAATTTGTGCCCAAAGATTTCAAAAAATAAAATAAAAGAGATGTAAGATACTCTCTTTACAAAATAATTGTTACAATCCTTTTATTAAAAAAAATACACCAAACCTTTATCATATATATCAACTCCATGCCACATGCATAGGATGATTCCCTTCCAAGCAATAGACCTAGGTTCGACTCCTACGAGAAGCTTCCCTATGCATCCTTTGTATAAAATGTTTATTCCATGCATGATAGAGTAATAGCAGCCATATATTCTCACACACATATACCAATTCTACATCAGTCACACATAAGTTCTACTCATGCATGTATAAGAATTACACTAGTCACATATCGGTTGCTTTTCACAACAATCCACACACACATCAGTCTGCATTTTATTTGGAATATGACATGCATCAGTCAAGCTTGATCACATGTAGATCAAATGTCCATGCCAGTCTATCACTCCAATCACTTGCTTCAATTTTCAAGGCCATCCACGCTGCATTTACACCACCAAATGATCACCAATCGTACCTCCTTTCTGCACACGCACCAGACGCTCTGGTCACACACACTGTATCACCAATATTCTCTCTTCTCAATGAATAAAATTACACTATCACAACAATGGAGAAAATATATTTCTCAATAATGCACACCTAGCTCAAATTTTTTCATTACCAAAGCATACATTTATACATTAGAGGAGATATCTCGGAAGATATCATCTCCTATAATCTCTCAACAATCACTCCTCAATTCACTCAACAATATCTTCACAAATCTCTCAAGCATATTTCTC
>JASDQU010011345.1:65219-76474 GCA_032191745.1 Picea mariana
TTCTGGCTTTAATCGGGGGGGGTTCATAATGATGGGATATTAATGTGGGACCTCCTTCCCAATGTGTCACCTTCTGTACCATCCTTCCCCCTCTGTTAACGTGGTGACTCCTCCTTGCGTCTGCCCCCACTTCTTCCAAATTGCTTACCGCCTCTCTCTTCCCCTGTCACCTGTCCACTCACCCTCATAGTATTTGTCTCTCCCCCCCAATCACCTCCGCCTCAACATCGTTCACCATTCACTTGTACCCCTGTGCTCCATGTTGCTCCTACCTGTGCCCTATCCATACCCCGTGGCATTCCTCATCCGATGTTACAACTCCCGTTTATTCACCATCACCCCCATCATACCCTCATCCATGTCTGCCATAGGGGTCCCCGCGCAGCATTCCAATGAAGCATCATCCAAAGGATGACTCTTCAGCTGATCTAGGTGGCACCATTAAGAGACCGCCACGTCTCAAAAGACAAAGTTGACCAAGGTCATCCCCAGTCCCAAGGAAGCAGTTATTGAGGTAGTTGGTGGTGGTTAGATATCGTCTCCACCATAAATGGAAAGTTCGGCGACGAATTAAAATCACGTTGGTTCATCCGCCGGACTGTCAGGAGTTCGATTGCGTCTGGCATAGGTGCACGACCGTTCAGAGACTGCATGTGTAGATTGTCAGTGGACATGCAGACGCAATGTTTTTAATGCAGCGTCTCGGTTTCACTGTTGTGTTTCTCTTTGAGTATATGTAGGCAACTTTGCCATTTTGTAAGGAATCGATGGTAGAGCGAAGCTCCCGACTGTAAATTTTTAGTAGACGCCTCTAGTCCTCTGGTTATGCATCTGTATGTAAGATTTCTTGTTTAGTGACAGACAGTTTTCTTACCCCATCTAGTTTTCATCTCATACCGAGGGAGTTCATGATTGACTGATTCACATGAATTATTGCAATTATGTTATGATAAAGGATTTATTGTTGCATTGTTATATTCTTCGATCTTTTGCGTTTGAATGTAAGAAGATCTTGCGTTTAGATGCTTTCTCCTACAGCCTATTAGAAACCTGATGTTTACGACGGACCTTGCATTTCTCTCATACAAGTCTTCCTCCTATTCACCCTTACTACAACTCACTGTCTGAAGTTTGACTAAGACCTCACTTGCCCCTGCATACTTGGCCTAGTTTCAGAGTTAGAACAATATTGTTTTGAGTTAAATTCCATTTGATCACCCCTTTTATAAACAAATCGTGACATAAACTGATGGGTGTCAGGCTCTTCTCCTGCTACAATCCAGGAGTGACTTCTTTCACCAACATTTCTGGCGCCATTGTCGGGGACGAAGTTGAAAATCTTCCCTGGGATTGAACAACATTGAGATTTTGATTCAGAAGGTGCATAAGGCATCAGAGCCCTTGAAGATTGCTATTGTGCACCTGGCGACTCCATTGTGACGACTCCACTGGGAAGAACCTGTTGTGATTAGTTGTGGCTTCCAGTGGCAGACACACGCGGTCCCATCCTTGGCTGCCTCTAGCCACGCCTAAAGTGGATCCTAAGGTGATTATCAGAAAAGGGAAGGCCTCTCAAGGAGAAAGCTTCACCGTTGAACCAGGTAATTCGCCACCTCCTTCTGTAAAAACTCCATTTTCTTATTCTCAGCTTCCTAGCAAACCTGTTTCTGAGGTTTCCCATTTTCTGAATTTTGGGAGTGTTCCTACTCAGTTTTCCCCTCCTGGTCTAGCATTAGAAGGAGAAATCCTTGTCACTCCCCTCTCCCCCGAAGTTGTACCGTGGTGTAGACCCCGGACCTCAGAATATTTCACCACCCCTCCTCTTGTTACTATTATTTCACAGAGAGGAGCGTCTGCCATTTCAAGTCCCTTATCTCTCTCTTCGTATTCCCCATTTTTTCCCTTTCCTTCAGAAATCTCATTTATGGTATCCCCTATTCGCACCCCTTCTCCTCCGATTTCTCCTCCACTTAATATTCTAATGGCAGGAGTAAATCCCCCTATGACCAGAATGGAGGCTATTATAGCCACTAGGTACGCTCCCCTTGTGTTACCTCAGCCTCTCAATGCCCTCCCAGCAGATGGTTACCTCAAGCAGTTGCCCAAGTTTACAGGCGAGGGGGACATAACAGCAGAAGAACACCTAGAAGCCTTTTACAGTTTTACAGATGATAATGTTATCATGCATGCAAACGTATGGATGAGGATTTTTGTCCATAGTCTTCAAGGTGAGGCTAGAAAATGGTTTAAGGCCCTGCCTCCTAGATCTATTGATGGGATAGAAGCTTTGGATAATTCCTTTTTGAGACAATGGGGAGATAAAAAAGACTTCATGTATTACATGACAGAGTTTGGGTCTTTGAAAAGAAAAGAAGGAGAGTCTGTCTTTGACTTCTCCAAGAGATTCAATAAAATGTACAATAAAATCCCTGCTGAGATAAAAACCTCTGAAGCCTCTACAAAGATCACTTATGCTAGTGCCTTTGATCCCAATTTCTGCCTCCTGTTGAGGGAAAGAAGAGCCACTACTCTGGCCCACATGCAGGATGCAGCCGTGGAGGTAGAATCTAACATATTGGTTGTTGACCGACTCAGGAACACTGCTGATAGAAGCATATCCAGGAAGAGGCCTAAAGCCTCCCCATCCAATTCCTCTCCCCTGCCCCTTCAGACAGACGAGACAACTAAAGTGCTAAAATCACTTTCTACCAGGATGGAAAGGTGGGAGTTAGAAGGGAAGCCCATGTACAGAAATCCCCAGAATGATGATAGTAGAGGTTTCAGGAAACCTAATAACAATGTGCCTCAGGCTTTCCCAAGAGAACAAAGAGGTAAATATAGAGAAGATCAAAGGATTCAAACCCCCCTCCAAAATAACCTAGTTCCTCATGAAGAAGGAGAGGAGATAGATAAGCTTGACCCTGAAATTCACTGTATTGAAAAAACTTCCCCTTTTCCCCATTTGAATCAGTTTGCATATCAATAATCCCTTATGGATATTCAAATCAATGAGTTAGGTAAAGGAGAAAAGGTCAACAACACCTCTAGCAGATACCCTCTCAGGTCAAAGAAGAAAGAAGGAAACTTTGACAGCCAATATCAACCCCTCATAGCAGAAAGGTCTAATAAACCTGTAGCAACCACTACTAAAGAAAATAAAACTCAGAATGCTTTGCCAGCAGTCAAAGAGCCTGTTTCTGGGGTAAGGGAAGCTCCTAATCCTATTTCCTCCTTTAATTTTAAGCATGAAATTCAAAAGATCATAATTCTCGTCCCCCTCTCAGAGCTAGTTAAAAATGAAGACTTCAAAAGGTCCCTCTCTAAACTGCTACAATCTGAGTCCCCCCAGCCTTCCTCTGACTCAGTGAACCTTCAAGATGAAAAGCCAGCAGTTGTCCTAGGTCCCATGATTCATCCCCTCCTTCTACAACTCCCTAAACATACATGATAAAGTGTTGCATAATTGCCTCATGGATTCAGGAGCTTCCCACAATCTTATGCCCAAAATAGTCATGGAAGAGTTGAGACTGGAAGTGACAAAGGCTTATCATAATTTGTACTCTTTTGATTCAAGGAGGGTACAATGTCTTGGAGTCATAAAAGACCTGGTGGTCTCTTTATTTCAGCTGCCAATGAAGAGTGTGGTCATGGATATTGTAGTAGCTGATGTTCCCCCCAAGTTTGGCATGTTGTTTTCTAGGTCTTGGATTAAAAGACTTGGTGGAACATTATAGATGGATCTCACATATGCCACCATTCCATTCTTTGGAGGGGAACACAAGAGGTTGTACAGAGAAGCTCAGCTAGCCTATATTGTCAGCGATGAAGCAAACCCCTCCAATCATCCCATCTTTGCACTTGACACTGATTTGGGGTCTAGTTTGTTGCAGGTCACTAAAACCCCTGATACCCCTTTACAAATTAGAAAGCAGCCCATTCTTAATCAGGAGATACCTCCTTCGACCACCTCTATTTGGAAGATGTTCTTTGATGGAGCTTCTTCCAGTATAGGCACTGGCGCTGGAGTAGTTTTCATATTGCCTTGTCAAAAGACCATATCCCTATCATACAAGCTGCAATTTGAAACCACCAACAATGTGGCAGAATATGAAGCTCTTGTTTTGGGTATGAGGGCTGAAAAAGGAATGGGAATAAGGGAGATGGTAGTGTTCAGAGATGTTGAATTGATAATCCAATAGGTCAGGAATGTTTATCGTGCTAATAATCCTCAGCTCATAAATTACAGAAATGAGGTATGGGACCTGATTGATAATTTCTTCTTGGCTTTTAACATTTCTTTCATTCCGATGGAGGAAAATACTTCAGCCGATTCTTTAGCTATCTCATCTAGTTCACTCAAAGTTCCTCTGCCGCCTATGGTTGAATATGATGTTGAAATAAAATATAGGCCCTCTGTACCGGACAATGTCAAGCATTGGAAGGTATTCAAAGATGATATGGAGATCGAAAAATTTCTCCAATTTGTTGATGAATTTTCTGCATTGCACATTGATCAGGATCCTGACCTGGAAGGTGACCCTCACCCTGAGGTGTTTTTAAATGACATTGCTAATCACCAGATTATTCAGCTGCCTAGAAATCACATTCCGAGGGGACTAGCCCCTTTAGAAAGACTGTTCGACAGGAATGATGTGGCAGTAAAGGGTAGTGTTTCAAATGAAGATATTGATATAGCCGAATGTAACATTGGAACACAGGAGGAGCCTAAGTTTGTCAAATTATCAAGTAGCCTGACCAATGAACAGAGGGTGGAATATACTGAGTTATTAAAGGAATTCGCTGATGTGTTTGCATGGGCCTATGAAGACCTCAAGACTTATGACACATCTGTCATTGAGCACAAGATCCCACTGAATGAAGAGGCTAGGCCATTCAGGCAGAAGCTGAGACAGATAAATCCCATGTTGTTGCCTGTCATGGAGAGAGAAGTGAAGAAATTGTTAGATGCCCAAATCATTGTCCCCTTGAGGTATTCTAAATGGGTGGCCAATTTGGTCCCGGTGAGGAAGAAAAGTGGAGAAATCGGGCTTTGTGTCGATTTCAGGAACCTGAAAAAGAGCTCAAAGAAAGATAACTATCCCCTGCCCAACATGGAACACATATTGCAAAGGGTAACTGGTGCATCTAGGATATCCATGATTGATGGTTTCTCTGGTTGTAACTATATATCAGTCATGCCTGAGGACAGAGAAAAAAAGGCCTTCACCACTCCTTGGGGCACATTCATGTATGCCAAAATGCATTTTGGATTGATGAATGCAGGAGCAACATTTCAGCGAGCCATGGACATAGCCTTCATCGGGGAGAAATATCAGTTTGTGGTAATCTATCTGGATGACATCACGGTCTTCTCCAGGTCAGATAAGGAGCACTGCTGCCACCCGAGGAAAGTTTTCTTGAAGTGTCGAAGGTTTGGCCTTTCCCTAAATCCCAAGAAATCTTTGTTTTCTATGAAGGAAGGGAAGTTATTAGGCCATATAGTATCAGCAGAGGGAGTGAGGATTGATCCTAGCAGGGTAGAGGCAATTCAGACCTTGTCACTTCCCAGATCTAAGAAGGAAGTTCAGGGCTTTTTGGGGAAGATCAATTTTCTGAGGAGATTCGTCTCAAATTTTGTTGAGCTGGTGAAACACATCACATCCATGCTCAGGAAGGGAAATGAAGTTAAATGGACTGCGGAACCCAGGGAATCTTTTATCCAAATAAAGAAGGCATTGACTGAGGCACCTGTGCTGATCAGTCCTGATTATTCCAAGGATTTCCTGATTTTTTCCTTTGCTTCTTTTGATACAGTAGCAACGGTCTTATTGCAGAAAAATGAGGAAGGGCGAGAGCAACCCATTTCATTCTTTAGCAAGGCATTGAGAGATGTAGAAGCCCAGTACGAGATCATGGAGAAGCAGGCCTATGCCTTGGTGAAAGTTCTAAAATATTTTAGAGTCTATGTCTTGCACTCAATGATCACTGCATACGTTCCTTCAGCGTCTATGAAGGACATTCTTATACATCCTGACATAGATGGGAGAAGAGGTAAATGGATTGCCAAGATCCTGGAGTTTGATTTGGAGATTAAGCCCACCAAGTTGATAAAGGGGCAGTGTTTACCCAAGTTGTTGGCTGAATCCAATTATGAAGCCTTGGGGATTAGCTCCATCAATGCCTGTTCAGAAACTCAGCAAGCTAAGTCATCCAACAAGGGTTCTCAGAGTAACTTATCACTAGCAGAATGCACCTGGTACAGAGATATTTTGTATTTTCTACAAGAATTGAGGCCTCCTGATGGAATGGGAAAGAGCAAGGCAAGAGATTTGAAGTTCAAGGTGGTCAGATATTGCCTCGTTGACTGAGTTTTATACTAGAAAGACCCTCTAGGGGTATTTTTAAGGTTCTTTAATCCACAAGAAGCCAAATAAGTTATGTTTGATTTCCATAGTGGCCTTTGTGGGGGTCATCATTTCTGGAAGACCACAACTCACAAAATCCTCAGGGCTGGGTATTACTGGCCCACTTTATTCACTGATGTTTGTAGAGGAATAAGAGCTTGCATCAAATGCCAAAATTTCTTAGGAAAGAAGCAACTCAAATCTCTGCCACTAAAGCCTATAGTAGTTTCATCACCCTTTCAGCAGTGGGGATTGGACTTCATTGGAGAAATTCATCCCCCCTCAAGCGACCAACACAGATGGATCCTGACTGCGACAGACTATTTCACCAAGTGGATAGAAGTTGCCCCCACCAAGAGTACTTCTCACAAAGTAATTATTAGCTTCCTGGAGGACATCGTAGCCAGATTTCACTGCCCTAGCAGAATTGTCACCAATAATGTCACCTCTTTAATGTCTGGGCCTCTGGTTAAGTTCTGTGAACAGTTTGTGATTTCCTAGTTCACTCCACTCCCTATTATCCTCAAGGAAATGGACTGGCAGAGTCTTCTAATAAAGGCCTGATCAAGCTCATTAAAATATTATTGGAAGACAATAAAAGGGCCTAGGATTCAACACTCAAATTCACTCTATGGGCTGATCGAGTGACCACAAAGAGGTCCATGAACACCTCACCTTTCCAACTTGTTTATGGGACAGAGGTTGTTTTTCCTACTCAGATCGCTTTATCTGTGGCGAAATTCTTTCAAGATCTTGAAGGAGAACCATACCATATGGTCAGGAGAATTCATCAAATGGTGGAAGTGCAGTAGATCAGGGAGCAGGTAATGAACAGGGCCTACAGTCATCAACAGAAGATCAAGCAACCCTTTGACAGGAAAAGCAGGAAGAAAGATTTTGAGTTGGGTGATCTAGTGCTCAAGTGGGATGCATCCAGGCAAGATAGAGGTAAACACAATAAGTTTGGTGCCCTCTAGATTGGGCCTTTCATAATCTCTGAAGTATTCTCAAACAACACTTACAAGTTGCAGGATTTGGAAGGCAAAGAAGTTTTTAATGGCCCAGTTAATGGGCATTTTTTGAAAAAATGTTTTTTCTGAGCCGGAGACAGCTCCTCTATTTTTGTAAATATTGTTTTATGTTTTCGGTTTAATAAATGACTTTATAGCCCAACAACAAGGCACTGAAGCTGTGGAATGAGTTCTTAGAGAATCATAGGGATGACTCTATCCCCCATGGAGCCTAATGTTAGCAACATTTCTTGTAAGGGGGGAAAAATGTGAAGAGGTGGGTAAAAACCCACTTACCCTAAGTTCGGGGCACGAATGCACCTGTGGTTAAGCAGTGAGAATATCTGAGTGACGAGGATCTACGCACCTAGATCTGTGGTCGGGAGCAGATTCTGGACCCCCCTCGCTATTCTACCTTTAAGCGGAGGGGGGGGGGTCCGGAATCGGGCGCGCACCTCCCCAACGGTCGCGATCAGAATGCCCGGATCGACAACTGAGGTTTCATTCCGCACCCCCCTTTCCTTTCTGGCTTTAATCGGGGGGGGGTGTCTGGAATGATGGGATATTAATGTGGGGCCTCCTTCCTGAGATGTCACCTTCTGTACCATCCTTCCCCCCTGTTAATGTGGCAACTCCTCCTTGCATCTTCCCCCACTTCTTCCAAATCGCTTACCGCCTCCCCCTTCCCCTGTCACCTGTCCACTCACCCTCATAGTATGTGTCTCTCCCCCAGTCACCTCCACCTCAACATCGTTCACCATTCACTTGTACCCCTGCGCTCCATGTTGCTCTCGCCTGTGTCCTGTCCATACCCTGTGGCATTCCTCATCCGATGTCACAACTCCTATTTATTCACCGTCACCCCCATCATACCCTCATCCATGTCTGCCATAGGGGTCCCCGCACAGCAGTCCAATGAAGCATCATCCAAAGGAGGATTGTTCAGCTGATCTAGGTGGCACCATTAGGAGACCGCCATGTCTCAAAAGACAGAGTTGACCGAGGTCGTCCGCAGTCCCAAGGAAGCAATTATTGAGGCGGTTGGTGGTGGTTAGATATCATCTCCGCCATAAATGGAAAGTCTGGCGATGAATTAAAAGCACGTTGGTTCATACGCCGGACTGTCAAGAGTTCGATTGCGTCTGGCATAGGTGCACGACCATTCAGAGACTGCATGTGCAGATTGTCAGTGGACATGCAGACGCAATGTTTTTAATGCAGTGTCTCGGTTTCGCTGTTGTGTTTCTCTTTGAGTATATGTAGGCAACTTTTCCATTTTGTAAGGAATCGATGGTAGAGCGAAGCTCCCGACTGTAAAGTTTTAGTAGACGCCTCTAGTCCTCTGGTTATGCATCTGTATGTAAGATTTCTTGTTTAATGACAGACATTTTTCTTACCCCATCTAGTTTTCATCTCATACCGAGGGAGTTCATGATTGACTGATTCGCATGAATTATTGCAATTATGTTATGATAAAGGATTTATTGTTGCATTGTTGTATTCTCCGGTCTTCTACGTTTGAATGTAAGAAGATCTTGCGTTTAGATGCTTTCTCCTACAGCCTGTTAGAAACCTGATGTTTATGACAGACCTTGCATTTCTCTCATACAAGTCTTCCTCCTATTCACCCTTACTACAACTCACTATCTAAAGTTTGACTAAGACCTCACTTGCCCATACATACTTGGCCTAGTTTCAGAGTTAGAAAAATATTGTTTTGAGTTAACTTCCATTCGATCACCCCTTTTATAAACAAATCGTGACATAAAATGATGGGCGTCGAGCTCTGCTCCTGCTGCAATCCAGGAGTGACTTTCATCGCCAACACCCACTTTGAATGATTTATCATTTTTGTGTTGATCATGTTCGTCCTTATACATTGTTTTTTTTAATTCAATGTCTCTTGTACTTGCAAATGGATCTGCCTAATCTTTTCACAAAATTCTCCACTTTCAACGCTTCTCCTGTGATGTATTTCCTCACTCCTCCTTGTTGTCCATAGACAACATCCAAGGGTGACAATGGAAAAACCCAAAGTAAGTTTTGAAATGGGACCTATTGGTAGAAGTATGGAAAACTTTATTATTAGAGTGTTGAATGTAGATCAAATTTTCATCCCAGGTCTTCTAATGATTCCAATTGTAACCCCCCAAAAGTTTTACCAAAGTCCCATTGAATACTTTCGTCTTCCCATGTGTCTATGGATGGAATGTTTTACATCTCTTCAGCTTAGTATCTATATTCTCTCAAAGTGTAATCCAAAAGGAATTAAGAAATTTGGTATCCCTGTTTGAGATGATTCTCCTTGGTATCCCAAAGTGCACCCATACCTAATCAAAGAACATGTTTATTTCTTATTTCCCTTTAATGTTCTTTTTACAAGGAATAAGAATGCGCATCTTGTTGAACTTGTCAATTACCACAAATGTATAGCCATTTCCCTTCCTAGTTGTTGGAAAACCATCAAAAAAATTCATGGAAATGCTTTCCCAAGGTCGAGTGGGTACAGGTAAGGGATAGTGTAAACCTAGATTTCTATTACTAGGCTTAGTGCTACAAAAAAACATGCATCCTCTAATATATAGAGATACATCTTCTTTCATTTTGGCCCAATACACATACCTTTGTAATTTAGAAACTGTCTTCCCAACACCAAAATGTGTTGCAACCTTAGAGGTGTGAGCCTCTATGATAAAATACAACATTTCACCTTTAGGAATACAAAGCTTTCCTATCTTATAGATTAGCCCATTCTAGATATGATAGTCAGCTTTACTGAAACCTTCTTCTACATGAATTTGGCCATACTGAAATACCTCCTTAAATTCATCATCTTCTGTGTATGCTTCTCTATATGCATCATGGGTAAAAGGATTCATGTGCATAAGAGTTCCAAAAAATGTAATTTTGGATGTGGGTGGCCTTGGAAGCATTTCCACCAACTTATTAGTGCTACCATTTTTATACTTGATGATTATATGAAAATGTTGCAGAAAACCCATCCACTTGTAATGTCTAGTTTGCTAAAACTTAATCTAGGCCTACAAATACTCACCAAATACTACAGTAGCTAGTGATCAGTGTGGATAATGGTTTCCCCTCCCATTAGATAGTTCTTCCACTTCCTAATATCTTGAACCAATGCATAGAGTTACTTATCATATGTAGGGTGGTTCAAGACTCCCCCATGAAACATTTTGGAATGATAACATACTGACTTACCTCCTTGCATCAAAACCACACCCATAACATATCCACATGCATCTRTCTCCACTTTTAAAGACTTATAAAATTTAGGAAATGCAATAATCGGTGCTTGATTGATCTTCCATTTCATCTCGTCGAAATATTTATGTTGATTCTTCCCCCACTGGAAACTCTTACCACTAGWTGTTATGGTGTGGAGTGGTGTAGCTATCACTAAAARGRATGYTATGCTTTTGTAGGTATTGYGCTTACCCAAAAAATATTCTAAATTTAGTGACATTAGTAGGAAAATGCCACATGATAATGGCCTCCATCTTTGTGGGATCTGTCTTGAGTTCCCCTCTACCAATCACATATCCAAAATACACCAATAATCATAGAGAAAACTCACATTTCTTGAGGTTATCTAGTAGTTGATAAATTTTCAGAGTCTCTAACACCTATATGAGATGTAATACATGCTTATCCCAAGTATAGTGTTGTGGATAAATCCCCCCTATGGATAGGTGACACTCCCTCATATATGCTCGTGATCTAAGACATAATGTAGGATAGACAACAACAAGTTTCCACTAGATCTATTAGATTTTTTCCTATTTATTCTAGGATATAGAATGGTATACCTAATTACCAA
>JASDQU010011345.1:82161-96252 GCA_032191745.1 Picea mariana
TCATGTGGAACCAACATAGGAAAAATGAATGAAATTGTTACTGGAATGTGAGGTCCACTCATGATAGTTGTTCTCTCCATGGGTATAAGGTCACAAAACATAGACAAGTTAATGAAAAAGGCAAGAGGTCAAGTGTGACTGCTATGGAGATAAACAAGATAAAAGAAAAAAAAAACGCAATAGTAGGCACTGAGACATAAGAAGAAAATGCATCTGTGACTGTAAAGTAACATAAAAATACAAGAACCCCCTCGGGATATGGATAGAACATAGATGAAAAGAGAAGAATGAGGCTCAACCTCGAGTCATGTCGGGTCCAAAGAAGTGTTCGCAACCCTGCCAGTAATTAGATCATGGGCACTAGATGTAAATTAGAGTGCTTACTAGGGAACCAGTGGAGGGTATTCTCTACAATGCAAGTTACGATGTGAAAAAAGATGGATGGTTAATAATGCAAGATGGTGTTGTCAGGAAAAACCTATCCCTATATGATAGTTCGAAACATGTACCTCATGGTTCAGTGGATATCTCTAGTAAAAGTATTGCACAAAACATCATTGAGTCCTATAAAAAAAATCCAAAACTACTAGAATCGAGGTTAAAATTCTTAGTGAAATATCGAAACAAAGATATGTTTTGGATTTTTTGGACAAGATATATTAGCTATCTATTTTATGTACATATGGTTTATCTCTTACTAATTACTCCAAATGATATGATTGTAATCCATGTTGATGTACATGCATGCATCTATAAATTCTTAATTTAATGACAAATTCCAAGCTAACACAAACWCAATGAACAATGRATGAAAATTATGTTAGGCTCCTAACCTCACCATGGGTGTGCCTATGATGAGGGTCAARGAGGTCTACCTGAAAGATGAAAATCAAGTACCAAACATGATAAGCATTGAATCAAATCAACCCATATGAAAAAATAAAAATCATTCACATCCCAYAGCTATGTACAAGACACTACACATACTCATGATTTACACAAAGTAGAGCCCATTTATAGGCTCAAGCCATAGATTTTTATCGTTACCGATGAACTCATGGGCCATTGTCAACACCATGTGGCACACCATGYCGAGGCCATGCCATGTAAGATTGAATTTCTRCATACAAAAATACTCATTGTGAGTAGTCTCACAAGTTATTATAGCTCCTTGATGATTCCCATCAAGACATAAATGATGTATGAAACATTGATATTCAATTTGATTGAGAGAAGAGAATTTGATAGAAATTTTTGAACAATATATCCATGGCATAAAGAGGTCAATATCCCCCATTCCTGGATCACAACTCATCATGTTGACCCTCATTGGTTTTGAATCAGAAAGAATAGATTATCGATGCTTCACATATTTCTTTGGATTATCGATAGAATCCATGATTTCTAGGATGGCCTCGTCTGAAGGAAACTTGAAATCAAGGAAATCATGCAAACTTGGAGAGTCAACAACCCATATGGGTGGATTAGGTTGATCATATTCCATATTAGGATGACATTTCTGACCAATGTCGATAGATGTTGACTGAATCATGTGATCAATTTCTAGGACCACGCCCCAATAAGGTAAACATGAGTGTAAAATATCTTTCTCAAAAGCAACTGAACACTTAGGATAAGGTGCCACATAATTCACTTGTGGTGAGGTAGAGTCTACCTAAATACTAGGAACATAAAATGGGATAGCATGGTATAAAGGAAAATAAGGTTGGTGATTATCAAATGAAAGTTGATCTATAGTGATAATGCTTCCGTTGTGAGGAAAATGGGCCATATACATTCATAACATATACATAACCATTCCTAATAAGAATATTGAAGTCTAATGGGCCATTCACCACTATCATATCGACCATAACACTCTTACCACATAACATATTAGATAACTGAGGAAGAATCCCCAAGTATTCACTAGGTCTTCTATCAAAAGCTAGCAGCTAACTAGGAGCTGACACAAAATGGGGAGAACCTATAACTTACAAAGCCAAGGAGGATAAAATTCTTGCAAAGGCTCCTTCATATACTATACATATTTATATATTTTTCAAATAAGCTTCAACCCTTATTTGGAAGGGTGCAGAAGAAGGAAGGAAAGGCTCAAAAAGACTATTCCAATTAAAGGAAACACTCCTAGAACTTGGAGGAAACATGCTCGAGGTGAGCAAGATGCCTCCTTGTTTAGAAGGTTTTGAACTAGTAGTGAATAAAACATGTGCAAAAAACACACCACTCTTCAAAACAAGAGTGGTATGGACCAAATATTGCATCGATGCGACCACTTCATCAATCAATGGTTGTGTATGTTTCCGAGAAACTAAATTTGGTTATGGAGTAGAAGAGCCTTCAAACATGGATGAAATTCTTGTTATGTCTGGAATAAGAGGACATAGATGAGTAAGGTGATATCCCTTGCAAACTATATAAGGGAACTTAGGCTTGTGTCTTTCTCATCTATATTTATCAGCAATATCAATGCCCCTAGCATGACTTGCAGTGGTCGGTTGCTTGCAGAAATTGATGTCTTCTGGTAATTGGAAGTTCTTTCAAATGGTGGTTTAAAGATGAAAACAAAATGTTGTCTAGCATAAGTTTTAAGTATTCTACTAAATGGTGGTTTAAGGAATACCACACACCAAATCATGTTGATGGAATATGGCTCTAACATTGGCTCACTTATTCATGTTCAAATGATAGGACTCTGAAACAAGAATATTGAATTTTAATTACTGATATTATCCCCCCTTTTAAGGTACAAGGTGAGAATATGAAAGTCTTTCCACTACAATATGTGTCAATACTTGGGAATGAATTCTTTGGTATGACCAATATATATTCTTGGTTGTTAATGGCCATTTCCAAGAAGTGATCCACCCACAGTGATATTTTAATATTGTAGGTTTCCTAATTTTGGAACATATTTTTGAAGGATGATTATTCTTTCCACAATGATGACAAGGATGAAGATCAAAACACTAATCTTCCATGTGGCCAACTTGATGATAATGTTGTCATTTAAGAATCTGATCTTGAATTGGAGCAAGTGAAGATGAATTTTCTTGAAGGAATCCAACACTCTAGAACTAGATTGATTTATAATAATATGGAATGTGATAGGTCACTTCCATTTTGTATCTAAGGCCTGTTATGTGCTTGTTGTTGATGATTTCCTCCCAATTAGGTCTGATGATGGGTTTGGAAAGTGCAAGCGTAACTTGTTTATGATGAACTTCATCTTCATTTCAATCTTGTTCTGAAGTGGCATCATTGATTTGATCATGTGCTAACTGCTAATATGAATCATTCTCAAAATAAAAAAAGAGAATTGTTGTGAATAAGGAATAGTTCGAAATGTTGATTCTTTTGTTGTATTTCATCTTGTTGGAGTTGTGATTCAAGCTGGAGAATTATTATTTTTTTCCTGTGAATATTGTAAACATGCTAGAACATTGGTGAGAGTTCATTTTTCAATTTTGACCATATTTTTTACAATAGAGAGTATTAGAGTATTCAATAACTCTGATAATTCATCAATTTGAGCCATATAAAGATTGACCTATATCTCAAAGGGTTTATTGCAACTCCACCCTTTAACAATCGGTCTCTACAATTCAAACTCAAAAAATGGAGGGTGTCAAATCTACTAAAAATGCACATGTTTGCAATTGTTATCTTAGAAAACAAAAGCTTCTATCGAGAGAAAAAAAATGATTTTCACTTGAAGTGGTCGTTTTTTATTTTTGGCAAATTTCATCAATAATATTTTATCCTTAAAACTGATTTTGTCAATCAATATTGAGAGGTATTCAATATATATTTGAAAGACCTTTCCAACACTATGCTATATTCTTAATTTGGATCTATATAGTGGTTGTAATCTTCATTTTCATGGTTGGATACCCCACAATTGCGCAAAATCCGGTTCTTAAAGGATGAATATATTTAAAACAGTGATGGATCTTGGAAGTATAAAAATACCCTTTGGTACGTGTTTGAATCTAGTTTTTAGCACAACTAAAATCATTCTAAATGGATAAATATTGAAAGAGAAATCAAAATTTTACCAACATGCACTCCAAAATCAATGAATTCCCCCTTCAATTATGGCTTCTTCTTGGATTGTGTGCATTTCCAGTGTTGATTCTTTCTTCATTGCAATTCTTCTTTCATTGAATCATTGATGAACTCCCATAGAATTACTACTCCCCTTAATACTAAAGGTGATCTAACAACACTGTTAGAATACACATGAATGGATATCAACATTATATTAATTTTATTAATACTGTTAGCACTCAATTTTCATGAAAATTTTAAGTGTCTTTAGCATCCCTGTGCTAAAATGTTGAAATATTTTTTGCTCATTTTCCCTAGCTCATAAACTACAATTTCCTTATTGAGTCAGGAAGAGTCTTAATTCATGAATATTTTTCTCCAAAAACCTATGGCCTTTGTCTATTTTACCTACAATACAAAAATGCAACAAATTGATAAACCCCTATTCTATGCTTTGTATCTTCAAATATATTTTATATTTGAAAAATCTCACATTACTGAAGATATGACATAAATGATTTTTAATGCCCTATGCCTAAGTTATGGCTAAACTACATACTGCTTAGAATTATTGCATATTGTCTAAGCATAGATTTTTCTAAAAACCCAAGCCACATGCTCATTTCTTACACTATCCACGCAATAAACCTACATGTCAACACACAAGGCCCAAACTAAAAGCTGAGTTCATATGCTAAATCAAGATTATCAATCTATCAACTTCCGAGTCATGTTCATAGGTCAAAATATGAGTCAAACAACTAAGTCGACACCCAAAGACAAGGCATGGATGTGCAGAGTGCAGTGCACTGCCAAATTTCCTGGGCACTGTGCTTTCTCTTGGGCCCTGTGTTTTCTCCTAGGCATTGTGTATTCCACAATGCGCTACCTAATTTTCTACCCAATTTCCTGAGCAATGTAACGACGGGCGCTGCGAATTTCACAGTGCGCTACCCTGTTTTTTGGCTGGCGCTACCTAATATTTGGCAGAGACAAAATTTTCACAGAAGATACAAATATTTGGTGCTACCTATTGGCACCTGGAATGTACGAGTTTGAATTCATTACTTTTTTAGGTGGATGATGATGGCTAAGACAGTAGTTGGTAGCATGATAACAACTTACCACCTCTACAGGACACTTGGCCTACGGGCGCATCAATGAAGATCAAGGGAGGAAGTGTCATTTAAATTTAGTTGGATTAGTCACCAACACTTTCCTGTTTTGTAGCAGTTTGTTAATAGTTGTTAGAATAGTTGTTGATTGAGGAATCTGATGTGAGGAAGGGCCAGCTCACACCTCTAGTTGTTGCTCTTCCTTTTTATTATAAATTCATGTTCCAATTGAGGGAAAGGGGTTCGAATGGTTGATCTGAAGCTCCCATATTGTAATTTTTTGACTCAGTAGACTGTGAACTGGTTATGTATTTGATTTGAGACATATTTGGTTAATTGAAATCAGCTTCTTATTCTAGCTAATTTTCTTCTGATACTTAAGTGTTCATGCTTTGAATGATTCACATGAATGGTTGTGGTGATATTATGATGTATGTTTGATTATTATATTATCATGATATTTCTTTAGTATCCTTAAGTTCTAAACTGAATAAGATCTTGTGTTAAGACTTTTTCTTCCTTAGGTTGACTGCAGACCTGATGTTTACAGCAACCTCTACATTCCTCTCACTAAAGTCTTCCCTTTGTTCATACTTTTTCTCACTCACTAATTGAAGTTAGCCAAGACCTTGATTGTTGGTGCATGATAGCCCTGTTTTCTGAGTTGGAGCATTATCATTTCAAGTCTTTTTCCATTTGACCCTTTAAAACAATTTTTACATTTACAAATCTTTTGATGTTACCAAGCTCACCTAATTACAGTCTAGGGTGACTTTTGGAGTGATAACATAAATGGCACTACTGTTGGGGATGGATTTGAGCATATTGAAGAGTTCCCTGGGAAGAACAACATGGATCCAACTCTTGATGGTAGACAACAGAGAGATACAAAAAATTGATTGTAATAATCTACCTGGCGACTCCATGAAGATGAAACTGTTGGAAGACTCCACTGTGGGAACAAGCTTGGACAAAAATGGAAGGCAGAGGAAAGTTCAAGTATCAAGTTCTGAATTTCTTTCTGGAACTTGTGCTCTTTATCCTTCATTCTTTCTTGAATTTCCCTGCACACGTTAGGAGAATCATAATCTGCCTTGTATACTCTAAATAAGACCATCCTGCTCTTGCATATTCCTTTTTCAAACAAGTAGATTTACCCCCTTGCCATGTCATTGATGTTAAGGATATCCATCCACTTCAAACACCTGAATAAGATGAGGTTCATAAACATTTTTTTAATCAGTCTGAACCTTACGATTCCCTCCCCTCTCCAGATTTCAAAGTGGATTTATTACCTTCTACCATTCCCTTTGCTGTTAAAAACCAGCCTGTTGAAATTCAACATGCACCAAATGATTATTGTCCTTTTGCAAGTAATAAAATTGATTCAGTTTAGGCTGCCAACTCATCTGACCTTTACCAACAATGCATGAACTATTTTTCCCACAAATGAATAATTAAATGCGTGAGGAATAAAACTCAAGAAAGTGTCACTTAAACACTTTTGTCGCCACCTTAAAATCAACATGGTGCAAATTACGAAGTTATTTCACGTGCGGAGATCCATTCGGATCAAACACTTTCATGTTTTGTAGCAGTTTGTTAATAGTTGTTAGAATAGGTGTTTGATTGATAGCTGTTGATTGAGGAATATGATGTGAGGAAGGGCCAGCTCACACCTCCAGTTGTTTCTCTTCCTTTTTATTATAAATTCATGTTCCAATTGAGGGAAAGGGGTTCGAATGGTTGAGTTGAAGCTCCCAGATTGTAATTTTTTGACTCAGTAGATTGTGAACTGGTTATGTATTTGATTTGAGACATCTTTGGTTAATAGAAATCAGCTTCTTATTCTAGCTAATTTTCTTCTGATACTGAGGTGTTCATGCTTTGAATGATTCACATGAATGGTTGTGGTGATATTATGATGTATGTTTGATTATTATATTATCATGATATTTATTTAGTATCCTTAAGTTATGAACTCAATAAAATCTTGTGTTAAGACTTTTTCTTCCTTAGGTTGACTGCAGACTTGATGTTTACAGCAACCTCTACATTCCTCTCACTGAAGACTTCCCTCTATTCATACTTTTTCTCACTCACTGATTGAATTTAGCCAAGACCTTGATTGTTGGTGCATGCTAGCCCTGTTTTCTGAGTTGGAGCATTATCATTTCGAGTCTTTTTCCATTTGACCCTTTAAAACAAATTTTACATTTACAAATCTCTTGATGTTACCAAGCTCACCTGATTACAGTCTAGGGTGACTTTTGGAGTGATAATAAATACGATAAAAGTATAAATACATTATCTATGACTTTTATATTCATCTTCCAAGAGGTCTCTTGGACTCCCAATGACAATTCATATTCACTTGTAAATTTTTTATATTTTAACCTTGTACAATAAATTACTGCAAATATATTCTTAATAGAACCAAAAAAGACACACACACACACACACACACACACTTTACACAAATATTTTACCCTAGAAACTCAAACTGGGAAAACCAACAACTTGTTTATACCCACACCTCTAATATTATATTCATCATATGTCTTCATTGTTTACAATTCAATATATATAGGATATCACAACATCCAAATCCATAATCCATTGACCCATATTAGTCAACAACCTTAATTCCTTAACCAAATATAGAAAACCTCTAGTAAAAAACATGTGCTAAAAAACCACTAAAAATGGATGCAAAAAACATCAAATGATTTTTTCTTGGGGGTGTTTCCCCTAAAAATCCACACAGGGGGGAATATGACCCCCTGCAAAACCCCCAGATAGGGGGGATCCACCCCCCTATGATCCCCTAGGTAGAGGGGGGGGGTTGTGCCACCTTGCAACTGCCGGGAGCAATCTGCTCATGTGCCTGTCACAACACAGACACTAGGACTAGTCATGCAAATAATATAACACATAACCAACATTCTCCCAATTTTTTTTTTCTTTTCTTATAGGGGGTTGCATGGTTACATATTCAACAATGCAAGGAAACAATCCCCATAGATCCTCTACACCAAGAGAACTTCTTAGTTCTCACATATTTTGTTAATGAATCTGCAACATTCTTCATAGTGTCCACCTTCATCAACAACACCTTATTTTCTTCAAATATGTCTCTCACAAAGTGATATTGAACATCAATATGATTTATCTTTGAATGATAAGCTGAGTTATTCACCAGGAAGATTGCACTATGAATGTCACAATCTATCCTTACAACTTGTTGTACCAACCCAATACCTTAACATAATCTCTGTAACCATACTGCTTCCTTACTTTCATGAGTGGCTGACATGTATTCAACGTCTGTAGTTGAGAGTGCCACTATAGACTGTGTTTCTCTCATCCAATTGATTTCTCCTCCAAATAGGTTAAACACATACTTGCTTGTAGATCTTATGTGATCCATATCTCCAACCTAGTCTGCATCAACAAAGCCATGTATGTCCAACGCTCTGTCAATCCTGGTCTTCCTTGGTAGCATAATCCATAACTAGTAGTTCCAAGAAAATACCTGGAAACCCTCTTTACTATTTTCCAATGCTCCTTCCTTGGTTTTGACTTATACCTTCTCAAAACTCCTACTGCATATGAAATGTTCAGTCTAGTACAGACCATTGCATACATCAAATTGCCAATCACACTAGCATATGAAACATGGGACATGTACTCTTCCTCTTCTTGTGTCTTGGGACATCAATCTGTAGATAATTTTTCACCTATAGGAATAGGGACCCTGACTGATTTACATTCTTTCATATTAAACCTCTACAATATTGTCTTGTCATAATTCCTCTAATTTAACCATAGTTTCTTGTTTGCTCGATCTCTTTTAATTTCCATGCCAAATTGAAATTTGCAGCACCAAGATCCTTCATGTAAAATATAGAGGATAACTACATTTTAACATCCTGGATAATCTCCTTGTCATTTCCTATCAACAACATATCATCCACATACAAGACCAAATAAATTAGATGATCATTGATTAAGTTGAAATACACACAGTGATCTGATTTTCTCCTTTTCAAGCCAAGTCCCAACATATAGGTATCAAATTTTTATACCACATACTTAGTGATTGCTTTAATCCATACAAGGAATTTTTTATCATGCATACCATCTCTTTCTTTCCCTTCACAACAAATCCTTTTGATTGCTTCATGTAGATTTCTTCTTCCATATACCCATGTAGGAATGCTGTCTTCACATCCATCTATTCTACTTCAAAATCAAAAGTAGTAGCAACAGATAAAACAAATCTAATAGAAGTTAACTTTGAAACGTGAGAAAAAATCTCACCAAAGTCAATTCCCTTTACCTAGGAATAAGCTTTTGCTACTAATCGAGCTTTGCATTTCTCCACTTTACCTTATGCATTTAACTTCTTCTTAAACACCCATTTTTTTCCAATAGGATTTCTTCTAGTCGACATTTCCACTATATCCCAAGCCTCGTTCTTGTCTAAGGCTACCATTTCTTCAACAATGGCCTTTTTCTAGAGTTCTCCATCCTCTGAATCCACTGCCTCCCTAACATTTCTAGGATATCTTTACGGTTTCCTTTGAATGAAAATTTGAATGGAAATTAGGTAGATTATATCTTTATGATTTCCTTCTTTCCTAAACCGATCTCCTCAATACTAGAGTATGAGGATATTCTTCTTCTAATTCTTGTTCTTTTGTAGAGTCTGATTCATTATCCTTCAACTCAAACTCTATTTTCTTTGGTTCTTCCTTGTTATGACTTCTTGTTTGACAACATCTTTGATTTATCTAAATACCACATATCGACTATACACTACATTATTAGTTTATGGGTTCCAAATATTATAACCTTTCAGACCATCTTTATACCGAATAAAGATACAATTTTCATCCTTTTTATCTAGCTTACTCCTATGTAACTTTTGAATGTGAACATAGGCATCACAACCAAATACCCCGAGATGTGTGAGAGATGGATTTTTATGAATCCATGCCTCATGTGGAGTCTTTTCATCCAATGTTGATGAGGGTGATTGATCTAGGAGAATTGTCAGCAAGCACACGTCGAGAGACAAATCAGCGCCTCAGTGCGCCTTAGAATCATTTCAGAATCTTAAACGTTGGTGTTTCCTACAATTTTTTTATTTTTTTTTGAATTGATTGAAAACTTAAGAAGATCAAAATGCTTTGGAGTTGAATGATCATGAGTGATTTGGGAGTTTCACTCCTAGAATTTAATGTAATAGAAATTAAGTGGTAGAGCTTCTTTTTTTCTTGAGATAGAGGTAATCGGGGAAAACCCTAGGAGCCCTGTGGGATAAGTAGGAGTATTGTATGCCCAAATGAGGTTGTTGAACATGGAGGATAGTTGAAATTTGTTAGGAAATAGTCAAATTTTAATTGTTTTTTTTTCATAGCTGTAGTCGTTTTTTCATTGAATGAAGATAATAGATGAAAATTGATCCAAATGTGTGTGGAGTTGTTGTTGCTAAACTCTTCTCTGTTATTTTGTGTTTTCATGAATACATGGATTATATTGTTGAATGTATGAATCTATGAAATGTTAGATAAGTTTCAATCGTTTCTCTTTGGAGAGCTCAGACGCTAGGAGTGCATATTGTCTGCAAGGAGTGTGTCAACAGAGTCTAGATCTGACTTAGGAAATCTTAGAAGGGATAACGAGAAGCTTAGGCTGAGTGTTGCAAGGAGTGCACAGGGTCAAGAATCGACTAAGTGTTGAGGAGTCAGGACTACAAAGCACAAGGAGTGAGTAGAGATATTTCTTCTAAAGACATCACTAAGTCCGAGCATTGTCAAAGATTCCAAGTTCACAAGGAGTGCACCGGAGTCAATCTTAGAAGAGACAGCGACAAAGAATAAACATATAGGGAGAGATTTGTTGAAGGGTGCGAAGTGACGGTTGAGATCCCTTCGGAAGGAATCGAGATCAAGAATAATTGTTAGATCTCCAGAAGGTGCGAGGAGGTTACACCTCGAAGTATTTCATACTTCGCATGTTTGAAGGTTTCCATTTGCGAAGGAAGCAAACTTTCCGAAGTTACGGACCCGAAGTCCATCTGGACCATAGATCTGGTTCCAGGTAACTTCGTCGGTTCAGAGTTTGGGTAAAAGGAGACTAGCTGCACCCAAGGCAGCTAAGGTCCAAAATAGCGAAGCGCCAGGAGATTAGCCCCGGGTCATAGCCCGAGGACGAGTGAAGAAGAGGGACTAATGGGAAGGAGCTAACACCCAAAGTTTTGAGTCTACACAATCTTTAAGGAAGGGGCCTGCAGGTTCCATAAGACCTTCACTTAAGGAGAAAAAGGGGACCTATGTAAATTGTTTCAGGGCCATTGAAGGTCTAAAAGGGATAATTCAACTCAAGAGATTAATATCCTTGATCGGGATGTCGCGGACCCTTTTGGAGAGAAGGGGGGTTTGCACCAAGTGGTATCAAATCCTTAAATTATTTTCAGGCAGTGAAAAAGAGCTCGAAATTATACTTTGTGTGTGAGAAATAGTCAACACAATTCCACCAAGGAGACGTGTGGAGCTGCCTATAGCCAATCATGTTGTATAAAGAGAAATGAGAGAGATTCGTGCAAGATTAGAGGCAATGGAGATAGCGTAGAGGAGGACACTTGATGCTAGAGACATCAGTGATGGAGAAAGTGAAGAAATAGAAGTTGAAGAAGCTGTGGGGAAAATGTTGCCGAGGAACGCTTGCTAAGAGCGGTTGTTAAATTGGGAGCTAGGGAAAAGATAGACATCCCAATGTATGAAGGAAATTTGGATGTTGAAGAATTGTTGGATTGGATAATATTCATGGACAAATACTTTGAATATGAGGATGTTGATGAGGAGAAGAAGGTGAGACATTCTATCACCGAGTTAAAAGGATATGCAACACTATGGTGGGATGAAATCCAGGATAAGAGAAGAAGCAAACGCAAGTAGAAGATAAATATTTGGGACAAAATGGTATCCAAGTTGAAGGCTAAATTCATACCCAAAGATTATCAGATAAATCTGTTCAGGAAGTTGCAGAACTCGAAACAAAAGGATATGATAGTGAAAGAGTACACAAAGGAGTTCTACAAGTTGAATATCAGGACTGGACAATGACAGAAATATGAGGAAAAAATTTCCAGGTATATAAATGGCCTAAGGTATGAAACCCAAGATGAGATCAACATGATGTCAATAAGAACATTGGAGGATTCTTACCAGATTGCTCTGAAGGCAAAGGAGAAGTTGGCCAGAAAACTGAGTCAATGAAACAAAGGTAGAAGCCCAAGAAAAGGTAAGGGAGTTTCCCATGGCAAGGCACAGAAACCCAAGGATGAGACTGAGAAACCACATATTCACTTAGAAAGAGGAGGAAATTCTCGAGGGAGACAAAGTGGAGGAATAAATTCTTCTAGAAGAACAGGAAGAAGCATAGGAGAGGTAAGATGTTATGCATGTGGAAAGACAGGTCACATGTCTTGGGAATGTCCCAATAAAAAGAAAGAAGGAGGTGAAGCTCACATTTCAGAAGCATAGAAGTTGAATGTTGAAGAAGAAGGAGCAGAAGATGGAAGATCCCCAATGTTAAAGAACTGTCTCTTGAAACTAGAGCCGGAGGTTGAAAAGCCAGTGCAGAGGAACAATTTATTCAGGAATTCTTGCAAGACTAAAGACAGAGTATGCAAAGTGATAATTGACAGTGGGAGCACTGATAATATAGTATCCACGAAGATGGTGGAGAAGTTGGAGTTGGAGACAATTGCACATATGAATCTATATAAAGTCTCATGGTTGCAGAAAGGACACCAGGTAATGGTCACTAATCAATGCCTCGTTGAATTTAAAATAGGAGGATATAGAGATGAAATTATGTGTGATGTGATTCCCATGGATGTATGTCATGTTTTGTTGGGAAGACCAAGGCATTTTGACAGGAATGTCATTCATGATGGGAGAAAAAATACTTACACCTTGGATAATAATGGTAGGACACACATGTTACTAGCAATAGAGGGGAAGAAAGTAAAAGAAGAAGCCAAAACAAGCATACTTCTCATGAGCGGGAAGGAACTCCTGAGTGAGGTCAAGAAAGAACAAGATATGCAGTTTGTTGTGGTGAGGAAACCCAGAGTTGTCTTTGCAAGTACTTCTATGGATGATTTACCTGAGGAAGTTCAATATCTGTTGGAGAATTTTGTTAAGATAGTAGTGGATGAGTTTCCTAACTCATTGCCACCCATTAGAAGTATCAACCATAATATTGATTTGATACCAAGATCAAGTCTGCCGAACAAAGCAGCATATAGATTGACACCTCAAGAGAATGAGGAGGTAAAGAAACAAGTCCAGGATTTGTTAGACAAGGGTTTGGTCAAAGAAATATTGATTCCATGCGCAATACCAACTATGTTGAACCTGAATAAGGATGGAAGATGGAGAATGTGTATTGACTAAAGAGCCATAAACAAAATCACCATCGGGTATAGATTTCCTTTGCCAATAATGGATGACTTAATGGATTGTTTGAGTGGAGTGAACTATTTTTCAAAGATAGATTTGAAAAGTGGGTATCACTAGATAAGAATGAGAGAAGGTGATGAGTGGAAAACAACATTTAAGACAAATGAGGGATTGTATGAATGGCTCGTTATGTCATTTGGCTTAACAAATGCCTCGAGTACTTTTATGAGGCCGATGAATGAAGTGTTGAAAGATTTCATTGGAAAGTTTGTAATCTTGTATCTGGATGATATACTGGTCTTTAGGAAGTCTAAAGAAGAGCATTTGAGGAACTTAACATTGGTGATGAGGAGACTGCAGCAGGAGAAGTTGTTGATTAATTTGAAAAAGTCCTCTTTTATGAAGAAAAAACTCATTTATTTGGGTTT
>JASDQU010011345.1:124177-135716 GCA_032191745.1 Picea mariana
AAGGTAAGTAACCTAGTTAGGGTTTGAAATTAAGGGGTGTAAATCCTTATACTTCCTCAACAAAACCCTTGCAAATAACTTTAGAAGATTGATAATTATGGTGGAAACTACGATAGGGGTATATGTGCTTATATTCCCTATTTATACTTATCCAAAACAACCTTAAATTGAATTACCAATTATAATAAAAAAGTAAAGAACCATACCAATCCAAGAAAATCCTTGAACATGCCAATGTAAACCACTACAATAAGCTAGAAGTGACCTCCAAGAGATAGTGCATCATCATCATCATCATCACCACCATAAAAAAAGAAACCATTCCATAGCAAAAGAGACAAGAAGAACTCCAAAGGTAGCGAAAATTTCAGTGCAATGTACTTCTCACAATCATGGGAGAGTTATGTCAAAATGAGATCTTATGATCTCTTCTTTATGCAAAATTTCACTAAGATATTTTGTCCACATAACTTAGGGTAAAAMAAAATACTAGGGGTCAACAACCCTAATMTTTCCCCTTTTTAAAAAGTAATATTAAACAATTCACTTTAATTTCACTTTTGCACAAAGAAAACCCTAAAATGAAGGTGATGTCTCCCTTATAGGGGACGTTTTGCCTTTTTGTCCAAGTCGTTGGAGTTGTAGTATCATGGTTAGTCCTCCAAGGGACACTTGTCATCAATCCACRTCCTCTTCTTCRTGATCAAATCCTTCTTTCACAAAGACGTCYACTCGTTCATGTATCACCACCAAACCCTAGTCCCCAAGGATGACRTCAAGCCTAAAAAGGTGAAGTTTTTTCCTCTCCTAGGAAAATYATTTGGCATGTGAGGGTTGGAATAGGTATTCCACATCATCTTAAAGGTCTCCAAAAATTTGTCTCTATGATATGACATGTGGACCCATGGCATCCAACCTATGGGCTTGCAACCCCAGGAAGCCAAAGCTAGGCGTGTTCTTCCAAAACTGTCGACCAACTAGGTCCTGCAAAGACAAGTAAGCACACCCTCCAAGGATCTCAATTCATAGCATAATGATAAATAAATCAAATCAATAAATGAGACACCTAAGCATGTYMATCAAATATTACCCTGTCAAACAATTAAGTGYTTGAAGACATTATGTGGCTTYCCAAGATTGGATATGGGAGGGTTGACAAGGTGTCCTATTGGGTATATCTTTCCCTAGGTCAAGGAGTGTTTCCAAGAGATCCCTCTCTAAGACATGTAAAGTGGGTGAATTGGTTAAGGGTCAATATTCAATGGGCATGGGGTTCATGACATACAAGGGGTTTTAGTGTCTCATTCATGGGTGCCTTTGTAGAGGGTGTGTGGCACCTTTGTTTGCAATCCAATTTTTTCCAAGCCCATCATTTTGCAATTCTTTTGTTTCTTTCAAAATTTAGAGACAAGTTTAAGGCCACTGTCCTAGCATGGTGTCCAGATAGTGACAGTGTCACTCACAAACACCTAGTGGAAATGAGAAGGTTGGCTCGTGATGAGGACCCCTCTCTCTCATCCATGCAACTGAGAGACATTACCCTGACTTGGTGACTAGATGATGGTAATGTCATACCACTAGATATCTATGAACATTATAGGTCGTCTCGTTATGAGACCTCCTATCCTCCAACTAACCGTTTAAGAATTCTTAATCTTTATTCTTGTGGGTCCCCCTTTTCTTACAAATAAGAATTTCATTACTTTCTAGGGGGGATCCCTAGGTGAAGCATTTAGAAGGTTTATATATAGGCTTTTAACTTATACCCAACATCAATCCCTCTGGACCTTTAGCCCCTTCTTCCCATAGAATGAGGAACAACCCATTATTGGGTCAATACACCCTAAAAATCCCAAGCGATAAGGAAATGGGGGGAAATAGTGATGGAAAGTGGTAAGTATGGTTGGGAATGGTACGATGGATCTTCAAGGGAGTTCATACTATCGAACCCTTCCCCAAGGAAGACCACTTACTAGGGCACAATGTCAACCACCAAGGTGAAGTAGGGAAAAATGCATAATGTCCAAGCATATGTCATGAAATCTAAAGCAGTCTAAGACACAACACACTCAAATGCCTCAAATATTGAAATGATACTCGCCATAATACCTAACTTGTACCTCATGGATCAAGTCCCATTTCCTCTTGAAAGCTAGCTGGTGTGGTGGATGCCATATGAAAATCTACGACCTCTATGGTGGTGAGAAGGGTCTTCATCTATGAAAAATGATATTGTTAGTCATGTAGTCTCTCATCACTCCATATTTGAAACCTGAGTGCCTAGAGACATAATCTCCTTAGTTATCCACAAAATGGGGATAACAATACCGATAAAGACTTAGTCAGCCACAATGAAAAGTTTGTTTTAATCCAAGGAGGAAACAATAACCTATGGCCAAATAGACATAAACTTCACCATAGAGCAAAACCCTAGTAAATATAGGATTCAATAGGAAAACCAATGGATAAAGGGCTCCTTCCAAAAACCAACCCTTGGGGGATGTCAATTCCCTAAGACTTGGCTAGTGAAACTGTGAGAGATAGTTATGGTAACCCACATGTAATAGCCCTTACTGGTGCAAGTACCCTTGTAAAGATAGGTACCCTCCAAGGAAAATAAAATAGAGGTTTGACATATTCCATAGATATCACAGGCATCCCACCCACAAAAACTTCTATATATACATAGTAAAGAACAATATGGTTACCACTTCATAATCGACGATTGTGCGAATAGTCATGGGTCGAGACCACACATATGGGCAGGGAAACTAAGCTCAAAGCTTCAAGAAGCACTACCTTATAGAGAGGTGTGGCACTACTGAAACCCCCATACATGTAGTATTCCAAGAGACACCAAAACAAGTAGAGAGCAAGGAAATTTTTTTGGGTTGTATATCACCCATGGGCTAATTTTCCATGCCTTTTCCAAAAAAAGATCTCCAATTTCTTTTTTTTTACAAGTGATTCGCCCAAATTATATAGAATATAATTATTTTACCTTAAAAATAGCCCAAATTATATAGAATATAAATATTTTACCTTAAAAATAGCCCAAATTTTATACCAACTATATAAAGTCCTCAAAATTTTGAATATTTTTATAAAAATATCGCCAAACATTTTATACTTTTCATATTAAGGGCTAGTAAGATTATCCAAGATTTCTACATTCTAAGATAAATTTCCATCCTTAAAATTATCCCTAGTGGAGAGTGGATATCACTGCACTTTCCCCAATGTGACCTAGGGATTGAATCTCGTGTTAGAGGAGATTCTCGGCAAGTGCTTGTGTTGACAATGGATTTATGCACTCACTAGTGGTGTTTTGACACCTTCCAATCCAAAGAAAGAAAAAGAATGAAAATGCAAGAAATGCATGTATTCTTCTTCAATGAAAACTATCTAAGGGAAGGAAAAAGAGGTTTATTCTTTTCAAATAATAATCACTCAAATCCAAATGGGACTATCAATCACTCTAAAAGACAATTTCAGGCCCCAAAATTCACAACCAACACTCCAATGCAACTCTTAAAAAAAGTCTCAAAACACTCCATTAAAAGGGATGATCAAAAAATGAAAATTTCCTTTTTCTCGTTTATACCATGAAAAGAAGAATGAAAAATTCCTTAACAAAATAGGTTCTAGAAGATCTCTTACCAAAGAAAAGGGTCCCTAGGGTTCACGGGAAAAAACAAGAAAACATTTCATGAAAATTGAGTTTTGTTTGCACCCTACTGGCCCTTTTTTGTGCACCCCATAGGCAAGGTCATGGGTCATTCATGGTGTAGCTAGCAACCTATACTAAGGAGGTTTAGCCCTAAAAATTATGCAAGGTGTGACTAATCACTTTTTGTCACTCCTAAATCAATGACCAGTCATGATCTATTAGTGGGGAAGTCATGACCGTGGGGGAAAAGGCAGAACAATGAAACAAACTTAGCCTAAAACTCAATGAGATGTAAAAATGAAGTGCACTCAAATAAAAAAGAAAACTAAAATCCACTTTAAACTCACCAAAGCAAATGAGATGCTTAACCATGGATCAAATCAATGCTACTAGATCATTGAAAATATCATAGACCCAACCAAGACATAGATCTGAGAGAAAAAACATCAAAAAATTCCAAAAAGTCACCTACAGGATCGGGTCACGACCCAACAGTAGTGGATAGTGAAAAAAAAGGGTAGGTGGTTGTGGGTTGCAGTCCATCAGCACACAAATGGCCACTTTTGTTTTCAAAGACAGAGTGCAACCGTGTAAGGAAATTGGCAAAAAAATACCAAATATGGACTAGATCTAAATAGATTCGAGGCATCTGATCACCCAATGAGTGACGAGGAAGGTAAATATCTACATACAAGTTTTAGAGATAAAAATAACATGGAAAATTCCAAAACTAGGGAAGAATTGATTCCTTCCCTAGTGGAGTTGCTAATTTTGTTGTGGAGAAATCCCCCTTGTGGATAGGTGAGCACTCCCTCAGATCTTCCCATTATCTGAGACAGACTATAGGATAGAAAAAAAACAAGTTTTCTACTAAATATATTATATTTATTCCTATTTATGCTAGGATATAGAATGACATACTTGATTACCAATGGCTGTCCTCATGTATTCCTGACTGATGGAGTTCCAGAGATCTAGATCCAACTCCTGCAGTCTACTTCCTGAACATAATGAGACAACAAATACCCAACTCAATCCTCTTCGGGCATTTGTAATTTACAAATCTAATCTATATCTAGTCTAATCTACTCAAGGAAAGAATAGATCTACTATTTACAATTGAATACACCAACATTGGAAGGGGAAAACCATGCAGAACTATATTAAAAATGGATAAAATGTACATCAATCAATGGTTTGCCTTGAGTCTTGATTAATATTCTTCATATCCCTTGCTCCAGATCCTCTATAGACTCACACAAGAAATACTAACCTGATATACAGACCAAATATATAGAAGATATCCTATGAAATCTTGCAACATAAGTTTACTTGGATTCTTCCTCCGCTTCTCCCTTTGAATCCCTTCTTTATATAGAATGATGGAGGAGGCTACAGGATGCTTCTATATCTCTAGAATTCAGTGAAATCTAGGTGTATTATGAGTTCCTAAGCTCATTCACGAGAGAAAAAATTCACCCAACATTGATCTTCTCATAAATAATATATTCTAGAAGGTGACATAGGCAGTCGCAAGATGCAATGGTGAAACTCGTGACTAGTTTTGTGTTGCTAGTGATGCAATGCATGACCAATTTCATTTTGATAGGAAATTAGAACATTACCTCCCTCAAAATATGTGAAATCCAAGGAAGAAGAGTGTGACTCAATAGGGAAATATTAGTAGGTCCTCCGTGTGTCCCTAGGGTGGCAAATAAAGCTACAACATAGAGCTATAAACCAATATGTCATTTGAATACACTATTACAAATGAATCTAAATAGGAATGCAATACATCAATCATCAATCACATAAATTTAGCTCATGAATTACATAAACCAAAGTAAATTACTAAATATTGATACAAACATTTCCTTGTCTTGAAGGTGGTATTCAAGGTGTCTTCTTCTTTAACACATACTTGGTGGTATCCCAATTTGAGATCCAACTTGGTGAAGTGCTTGGAATTCTATAACTAGTCTAACAAATCATCGATCCTGGGTAGAGGATACTAATTCTTGAGTGTGATTTTTTTAAAAGCTCTATAATTGATACACATTTTCCAATTCCCATCCTTCTTGGGCACTATGATGATAGGTGACCCACAAGGTGAGGTGCTTGGTCAAATTAATCCTTGCAATAGTTGTTGCAATTGTTTCTTTACTTCATTTTCTTCTAGAACAAACTATTTATACATCTCAATATTTGGAAATGGGGATTCAGGAAATAATTGTATCTCATGCTCCACTTCCCTATTAGGTGGAAACCCTTTAGGCTCCTATAACACTCCTTTGTATGCTTGCAACAACTCCTCTAACTGTTTTTTCTTTTTCTTTTTGACACATCCCTCTAAGGATTCTTTTACTCTTACCGATTCCTCCCCTATTTGATTCTCTCTTAAGAAAATAAATACATATTTCTTACTACAGATGATCAACCCTTTGGCTTAATTGGCACTTACCAGAGAGATATTCAATTTAACTTTGTGTGCATTAATGATGTAACACTTCCCATCCTTTGTAGTATACCTAGGGAGGTAATATGGGCAGCCTAGGGAGGTAACCAATGGGAATGTGGTTATGCATTATTAGTGGAGGCCACACAATGTAAGGTGGTATGGGTACACTATATTATTAAATAAGGCCCACTATGATAGTTAGATATAATAAATAGGCTTTCTAGAAGATTCATTCTCTAGAATGTTCCTAGAAGATAGATAATGATATATAAAGAAGTGTAAGCAATGTATTGGAGCATAGTGAAGTATATTGTGCTTGTAACAAACAAGGATTGCTTGAGGAGTTTTATCCTTCCCTAAGGATTAATATATGGTGTTACCCTACCTCAAGGGCTTTGTATACATTCTTGTGTTCATTATTGGTGAATATTTTGGTGTATTCTTATTGAGATTAAGGGTTATTTCTAAAGTATATTTACAGATCTATTCAGGTACTTAACATCCTTGATCACACGGTATTGGTTTTCTCAATGCATGAAGATTACATACCTCATATACATGTAGGGGCTTCCAAAAACTACACCACACATGTCAATGGGTACTACATATAACTCCACTTCATCAATAAAATTTCCACTTACAACAAATGTGATCTTACATTGTTTAGTGACATTGATATTTACATCCTTATTTACCCATCCAAATGGATGTGGGCTTAGATGATAATGAACCTCCAACCCAAGCTTGATGACCAGATTATTTTCTATGAGGTTGGCCCGTGACCCGGAATTGAATAGAGAATCTACCTTGTTTTTTTTTACTTGGATCTTAAGGAAGATTTTTGTCATCTCCTTCTCTTCCTTGTGATGAATTCTACTCATATTCAACTCCTTTTGCACTGAAGTGCAAAAAATATTCTCATACACATATGAGCTTCTCTCTACCTGGTTTCCTCAATCCATGCTTAGCAGGTTCTTATTCTCATCATATTTCTTATGGTTCTTTGGATTTATCTATGGATGTAGCTTCCAACACTTATCTTGAATCAGTGTGACCATCGATATTTAAATGGTTGTAGTGATTGTTTGGATCCTTTCACTGATGTGAAATAAATGTTATGTTCTTTTCTTTTCCTTTACACTTATGCTTCCCCTCCTTGGAAACATTTTGGTGGTATTTATATTTAGAGCCGCTTGTCTTGCCTTTCTTATGGCCTATGTTCTCTAGGTATGGTGCTTGCACACAATCCTCATCAATGGTCCTTTGTTTGAAGAGAATCACTTGCTTTCACAAATTATTGTGTAGACCCCCCAGATACTTGAGGAGTGTGTCTAGGTTATTAGGAGAGATACCCAACATAATCGCCATATTCTTGAATTTGGCGATGTACTCTTGTACACATTTTTCTTGCCTCTGCATGAAGTGATGAAAATGGATCCACTGGTCATATACATACCCGATATGGTAGAACTAGAAATTAATGAGGGTTTTAAAATACTCCTACTTAGATACTGGTGGATCACCCTCTAGCCTAATTGTTTCCATGTGGATTTCCCACTAGGTTAGTTCATGGCCCTCTAGTTTCAGTTGGGAAAGCAAAATCTTTTGTTATTCATCTATATTATGGAAATTGAAATACACTTCTAACTATTTCTACCAATGATTCAACTTAAAAACATCAATATCACCTTGATAGGGATTGATGTCCAATTTTTATTCCATTTTAAATAGATTCTACGAAGGAGTGACAGTGCTTGAACTTGGATGCTCTTTCTCAGGAATTTTTTTTTACTCCTTTTCCAGGTCTTCACTATCTCCCAATTTCTCATATGATCCAACTTCTAAGCTAGAGCCACCAATCTCCCTAAAAGGTTTGAACTTGTTTGTTAGAGATGCCATGAGGAGGGCTCCAGGGAGAAAAGCTACAAGTCTTTCAAAACTATTCAAACAAAATACTACAATGCAATATTCAATCCTTTGACCCCCCCTCCTCGTCCTCTCTATTTGAGGTGTATTTATATTACTAGATGACTCAACTTTGTTCTTGAATTAAGGAGAGAATATGGGGAACACTTCCTCCTTCAATATCATATCTATCCTTCAGATAATTCAAGGTCGATTTTGTAGATAGTGGTCATTAAGTCTCTGGAAGTGAATCTAGAGGTACGTGGAGACAAGATCCTTTATTTTATCTTTGTGTTGGGATCTTCCTCTCTTCATGAATAGTTCGACCTACTGAAATTTTTCTACACATACACTTTCATCATGGAAATTAAACAAAAATATTATCATTACTCCTTAAATATCAATCTCAAAACTCTTCATTACATAACTTGTAAAATGTCCATAATTAGTATTAGACATGGTAAATTAGAGTAAGTTTTCAGGTACATAATTGTCAAAATTATGTCTCTGATGGGCCCTTTAGATAGGCAATATTGGGGCCCATCACCTACCTCAAGGGTGATCTATATATATGTTTGGTTGATGAATGATTGTAGGTACTCATTGGTTCCTTTATCTCGTGAATCCTTCCTTACACTACCTCATGATATGATTATTATAATGTGTTTCAACCATCAGTTCCTCTTTCGACCTCGCACATTAGGGGGCATATGTTATAGCTCTATTTTCCACCCTAGAGATATATTGAGGACCTTATTGTGTTTTAATGATAATAAATACATTTTCTACCTTGGATTCTAAGTTTTTGAGGAAGGTCACTCCTTACATGCCTAGAAAGGTGCAACTGGTGGCATGTTTCACCACTAGCAAGGTGCGACCGGTCGCTTGCTACACCACTTTTAGCCTGCAACCACCCCTATAATATTTTATATTTGATGATTTTTTAGGAGATCAATGTTGGGTGAGTTGTATCTCATTATGAGCTCGGGAACTCATTTTGGACTCAAAGTTCACTAAGTTCTGAAGGTCTAGATACATCCCCTATTCTCCTCCATCAATCTATATAAGGAAGGAATTCCAAGGGAAGAAAGGGAGGAAGGTTTGGAGAGAAAACCTATGCTACATATTTTTAGAGAGACTCATCTATAGTCAAACTTCATATAATAGTTTTCCTTGCTTGTATGAGGGATAAGGAAGAGTTTAAGAAAGGACCTAGGAGAGAACTTCAATCGGGACTCAAGGTAAAAATACTTGAATGATGTATTATTTTCTCCACTTATTAATATAGATCTATATGGTTTTCCCCTATATTGATTGTTTGTATTCAATTATATATGATTATCAATGGTATATATGGTCTTTCTTGAGTATATCATGTTATATCTAATAAGTATTTGAAATTCCTATTGTCTGAAGGGATTCAAGATAGGTATTGTTGTTCTCTTGTGTATAGGAAGCAAGTGCTAGGAGCTAGAACTAGAGTTTTGGACTTGCATCAGCCAATATTATGCAAGGAAAATTGCTAGGAACAAGGTAAGGACCATATTCACCTCTTTATTATTGCATGTATTAGGATCAGATACATTATATCTAGAGTAAAATTGTAGTGTTTTCTATCCTATAGTCTGTCTCAGATCAAGGGCAGATATGAGGGAGTGTTCATCTATCTGCAAGGGGGGTTTCTCCATAATGCAGACCTTAAGTGAAGATACATAGATTGGTTGCAGTATGAATAGGTTTTCCAGTCCAATACAACTGAGGCAAGGCAGTTTCACATGATCTGAGGCGTTGAAACAAACTTGGGAGAAACTCAAGTTTGCTAAGAAAAATTCAAGAAGATTGTAGGTCTATGACAATAAGCCTCAACTTCTAGTTGCATTTTTCCCATATTGAGTTTTCTCAAGGTACATATTTTGTTCATCCTATGGATTTTATGTTATTTACTTGATTCTTTTATTTAGTTTCATTTTATCTAGTCTTCCATGCATTAAGTTGATAACATTAAATTTGAAATTTAAGTAAAACTCAATATATTAAGAGTTTTTAAAACATTAGAAAATTTCTTATGATGAACTATATCAGTCAAATATCCACAATAATTTACAAATTATATACTCTATAATAATATTACCCACTTCCCATTATATTATTTATACACACCGCATCGTTGTCTACTATTTGTGATAACACAAACTAATATTTTGATTCCACAGTGAACATGAAAAGGGAACAAAGCAAAATTTAAGAACTCAAAACTCAAATAATTATGAAATCCACATATTATGATTGATGAGAACTATAAAATATAACTAAATTACAGGTCCCAAAACCATTGACACACCTATAGTGAACTTCAATTAGAATACATCAAAAATTTCCATTGAACTTCATGGAAAAGAATGAAATCATTACTCAAACACCATCACCACACAAGTCTAGCCACATATTTGATCAATATTAAGGCAAGCTATATCTATACATTGTATACCTCTATCAATGATCAACAAAGAAGAAACATGGTTAAAAATATAAAGTAAACACCACAAAAAATATGCCCCTTGCACATGGAATAGGATTGATATACTGATATATTAAAAATTTAAAGATATTTATTAAACATGGTGGAAGAGTACAAAACTCAAAACAAATACATTTCCTATAGGGGTAGTGCCTCTCGATTCTATGGTTAATTTTGCACACTCAAAGACTATGAACTTAGAGAGGATTGTTCCCAAATTCTCTTTGTAGACGATGTGAAAGTACCATAGCAATGTGTCATGAAACAAAAAACACACAACGCCCCACAATGAATAMTCTAAAATGAAAKAAACACATTACTGARAAACCAATGAATCAATTGTCACTCACACATGAAMAATTCACACCCAAAATCAACTTGAACGAACATTACACTATTACTATATCATATTACACTAAGATGGGAAGCAAGGTGAAAGGTGAAACATGGTAACCAAACATTAGGAAATATAAAGATAGTTATATCAAAATTGTAAATGATAAGAAAAATATGATTTTTTTACACAATGGCATTTATTATGGTGAATCATTGAAACATAGCCATGCCACTTTGGAGTCTCAATTCGTCTTGTAACGCACCGCCATTCACACATGGCCAATATTAGTGACATGTTACATTGAGAACAAAAGCAAGGTGAAACACACTAACATGCCAACACCATATCAAAATAATAATAATAATAAACACACTAACATTCCAACATCATATCCTAATAATAATAATAATAATAATAATTTTAAAGTGATAATAATAAACATTTTGTTACACAATGAAACATATTTTGGCAAATTTTGCTAACCATCGGTTAAATTTGATGGGTATTTACATCTTTTCTCCTTATTTATGTTAGGAAATGAGACACACTTCCACGCTAAACCTAGCAGGAGAGAGGAAGAAATATTTAATCAAGAAAGTAAATGACACAACAAGCACACAATACACTGAGATTTTAGCCTGGAAACACAAA
>JASDQU010011347.1:2182-14477 GCA_032191745.1 Picea mariana
CTCTACATGATCTCCCCAAAAATTATATGAAAAGTCTTCCGAAATTTACAGGGGAAGGGGATCTGACTGCCCAAGAACATATAAATGTTTTTGACCAATTTGCTGACATCCTTGGAATAGAACACGAAGATGTCTATTCTAGACTCCTCGTTCATACTTTCGAAGGACAGGTGAGGATCTGGTTCCGATCCTTAGCAGCTGTATCTTTAAGATCTTATGAAGAACTTGAAAGTGATTTTATTAGACAATGGGGAGAGAGGAAGGACCACCTCTACTACTTGACTGAATTTGGAGCCCTTAAAAAGAAAAACTCTGAATCAATTTTAGAATTCACACAAAGGTTCAACAAGTTGTATAAGAAAATCTCGGTTGAGGTTAAATCTTCACAACCTGCAACAAAGGTGACTTTTGTTGGCGCTTTTGATCCCGACTTCACCTTATTATTGAGAGAAAGGAGTTCAACAGATCTCACAAAAATGCAGGATGATTCCCTTGAGATTGAATCAAACATGATGGCATCAGGGAAATTAAAAGCAAAAACAGAAACTGGAAACAAAGAAAATGGGAAATTCAAAGAACAAGGTGGACCTTCAGGATCGGGAAAATTCTCGGGAGATAGAATAGATGATATGGCTACGGTAATTAGAGAACTTTCAAACAAGATCTCAAAAATGGAACTAGAGAAATCAAAAAGGGATAATTTCCCCAGGAAAGATTTTAGAAGAAATCCTGATCCTCAGGGCCCACAGAAAATAATTAAAAATGAAGACCAAAAAATTCCAACACCCTTCAAAAGTGAAAACTTCATTGGAGAGGAAGATCTAGGAGATTTTGAAGAGATCGATGAAGATATTAATAATCTTGGCAACGATAAAAAATCACCTTATTTATCGAGACAAGATTACGAAAGATCCTTAAATAAAGAAATTACATCGGAAGACAATGTTAGCAATAATATGTCTAAAGATTTCACCTATCAAGATATCGCAGATGATATCATAGTTGAACTACAGGGAAAATATAATTTAAGACAAAGGAACAAAAGTCTCCCAACAATTTTGACAAAAAATATTTTGCCAAGAAGTGAAACCGATGAGGCGACTCCAAAAGTTGCTGATAAATAGTCTGCGAAAAAAAACACAGCTGATACGCAACCTGTCCAGTCAGAGCCAGTAGAAACACTCCCTGTGAAGACACAAGCTCCTGTAAATGAAAACAAATCCACATCACAATGAAAATATGAAAAGAAAGGAATGGATGCCCCGAACATAGAAAACAACAAGGCCCTAGGAAATTTTAATTTGGAAAACGAAATAAATAAAATGAAAATTCCTATTCCCCTTGTTGAATTAGATAAAAGTCCCATATACAAAAAACAAATCGCCAAGATGATTATCTTTTCTGAAGACGAAAGCCAGGCTGATGTCATCAACCTAGAAGATGACAAGCCAAACATAGTCTTTGGTCCACACTTCGAAGGTGCGAGAGACACTGTGGCCCCCTTTTATATCACATTAACCTTGTTTGACCACCTTCTCCATAACTGTAAGCTGGATTCCAGAGCTTCCCACAATGTGATGCCAAAGGGAATTATGGAAAAACTTGGTCTTGAAATCACAAGGCCCTATGGTGACTTATATTCTTTTGATTCGAGGAAGGTCAAATGCATAGGTATGATTAAACACCTAGTGGTAGGTTTGGCTCAAATACCTGCTAAAAGCATTCTTATGGATGTAGTGGTTGCTGATATCCCTCCAAAGTGTGGCATGCTATTATGTAGGTCATGGGGTTCCAATCTTGGAGGATCTCTCCAACTGGATATGACATACGCTATAATTCCAATTTTCGGAGGACAATGCACGCGTCTTTATAGAGAGACTAGGTTAGCATTTACGGTAGGTGATCCACACAATCCAAACAATCATCAAGTTTATATTGCTGACAAAGACTTAGGAAATTGTATATTATCTATTGATGATGATTTTGAAGTAGATATAGATGAAAATTGTATAGAAGAAAAAACTGAAAAAGAAGAAATAAAAAAAAAATGTATATAACACTCGTGTATGGAAAATGTATTTTGACGGTGCCTCATCTTTCCTTGGATTCGGAGCAGGAGCACTCCTTGTGGGTCCCGATGATCAATTCATAATCCCCTTTTCTTATAGGCTTCAATGGAATGTGGATTGTACAAACAATGTATGAGAGTATGAAGCTTTAGTGCTAGGATTAGAAGCTGCTAGGAGGATGAAAATAAAGAAACTCAAAGTCTTTGGTGACGCCGAGTTAATTATATAACAGGTGAATCGGCAATACCAGACCAAGCATCCTAGATTACAGTCTTATAGGAATTGTGTCTGGGATTTAATCGAGAACTTTTTCTCCTTTGTGAATGTTCATTTCGTCCCAAGGTTTGAAAATCAACAGGCTGATGCTTTAGCCAAAGCAACATCAACTTTCACACCCCCAACTAATTTTAATTTAAAGTATCACATACAAATGAGACATCGTCCATTGACACCGAATAACATACAACATTGGTAGGTATTTGAGGATGATGAGTAGCTTCGAAAGTTTCTTGAATCATTAGATGAATTTGCAGAAACAAATACTGATCAAGAAAATCAAAATGATCCCATTTGGATCATGCAAGAGGGGGAGGATTCTAAAGAGTTTCACGATAAAATCGCAAATCATCGAATGCTCGTTCTCAAGAACAACCAGATTCCCAAGGGTCTAATTCCCTTGGAAAGACTATTTAATCAAGATGATATCCCTTCAAAAACCACCCTACAACCCCAACCAGAGGAGGTTGAAGATTGTAACATAGGAACTAAAGAAAACCCCTGAATGGTAAAATTATCCAAATATCTATCTACAGAAAATAAAAATAAATACATTGAGTTGTTAAGAAAATACAAAGACATTTTTGCATGGTCGTATGAAGAACTGAAAACATATGACACTTCTGTGATCGAACATAAGATACCCCTGAAGCCTGGTGTCAAACCTTTTAAACAAAAACTCCAATAAATCAACCCCATTTTATTACCTGTTATCGAACGAGAAGTCAAAAAATTCCTTGATGCTAAGATAATTGTACCACTGAGATATTCTGATTGGGTAGCCAATCTGGTCCCGGTTAAAAAGAAAAATGGAAAAATTAGACTGTGTGTCAATTTCAGAAATCTTAATAAATCTTCTCTCAAAGCTAACTATCCCCTACCTAAAATGGACCATGTTCTAGAAAAAGTAGTAGGAGCTAATAGGATGTCAATGACTGACAATTTTTCAGGTTAAAATCAAATTGCCGTCAGTGATCACGATAAAGATAAAACAACCTTTACCACTCCTTGGGGCACATTTATGTAAGATAAAATGCCATTTGGGTAGATGAATACAGGTGCTACTTTTCAACGCGCAATGGATATTGTTTTTGTTGGCGAACGAGACAAATTTGTAGTGATCTATTTGGATGACCTTACTATTTTTTATAAATCGGATGAAGATCATCTGATTCATCTCAAATAGACATTTGAGAAATGCTGTTGTTTTGGTCTGTCCTTAAATCCTAAGAAGTCTCACTTCGCTATGCAAGAAGGCAAGCTGTTGGGTCACATCGTATCTCGAGATGGAATTAGAATTGACCCTAAAAGAGTTGAAGCTATAGATACAATAGCTATTCCTAGGAATGTGAAAGAAATTCAGTCATTTCTTAGGAAAAAATAATTTTTTTGAGAAGATGTATTCCTAACTTTGTTGAAATCGTGAAATTGATTACAGGTATGCTCATGAAAAACAACAAAGTGAAATGGACAGCAGAAGCCAAAGCATCCTTTGCCCATATCAAGAAGGTTATAAGTGAGGCGCTGGTACTAGAGAGCCTCGATTATCTCAAGGATTTTCTTATTTTTTCATTTGCCTCTGAACACACACTCGCCGCCGTACTCCTTCAGAAGAACGAAGAAGGTTTCAAGCAACCGATAGCCTTCTTTAGCAAAAGTCTCCTAGATGCCGAACTCAAATATAATATAATGGAAAAACAAGCATATGCTATGGTTAAAGTGTTAAAAGCTTTCAGAACTTATGTTTTACATTCTAAGGTGATTGCATATGTACCCACTAGCTCTGTAAAAGATATTTTGGTTCAAGCAGACAGTGATGGCAAAAGAGGAAGATGGCTTGCCAAAATTCAAGAGTTCGACTTGGAGGTTAAACCGACAAAAATAGTAAGGGGCAAGGCTTAGCTAAACTTTTAGCTGAATCAAATTTCAAAGCTCTTGGGATAAACAACTCTCAGGAGAAGGAAGAGTGGGTAGACGTGAATGAACTTGAAGACCAAATAACTGAAAACCAAATCGAAAATAAATTCCTGTCATCAAATTGGTACAAGGACATAGTAACATACTTACTGACATTGAAATGTCCAAGTAGCTTGTCTCCATCGAAAGCTAGAACGCTAAAGCTGCATGCAATCAGATATTGTATTTACTAAAAAATATTATATTGGAAAGACCCGCTTGGCTTCCTCTTGGTCTGTCTGGTCGAGTCGAAAACATAAAAAGTTATAAGTCAATTTCACGAAGGAGTATGTGGAGGACACCACACCTGGAGATCTACTGCATATAAAATCCCGAGGGTTGGTTATTATTGGCCCAAAATTTTCCCAGATGTTAATGCTAAGGTACGAGCTTGCAGCCCTTGCCAATTTTTTACAGGAAAACATAAACTCCCAGCGATGCCATTGGTCCCAGTCAGGACAGAAGCTCCTTTTCAGCAATGGGGACTAGATTTCATATGTGAAATTAATCCTCATTCTAGTGCTCAACATAGATGGATCATGACCGCTACAGACTACTTCACCAAATGGGTGGAAGTTATCCCAACAAGAAAGGCTATTGATTCGATGGTTATAGATTTCTTAGAAGATAATATTTTGTCTAGGTTCGACTGTCCCAGAAAGATAGTCACAGACAATGCGGAGGCTTTTAAGTCTATGGCGATAGTCATCTTTTGCCAAAAATATAATATTGTGTTGGGTCCTTCCACAACATACTATCCTCAGGGAAATGGTCTGGCAGAATCTTCAAACAAGAGCTTAATCAGTATAATCAAGAAATTGTTAAATGAAAATAAAAGGTCTTAGCATTTGCATTTGAAATATGCTCTGTGGGCAAATCGGATAGGCACAAAAAAGCCTATCAGTACTTCTCCCTTCCAAATGGTATATGGAACAGATGTAATGTTGCCTATAAACCTAGCACTTCCTGTGATGAAACTATGGCAAGACGAGAAAGAAGAACCGAATCCTCTCACAAGAAGGATAAACCAACTGATTGAAGTTCAGCAGCACAGGGCAGTAGTAGATGAAAGGTTGCAGAGGTACCAAGATGACATGAAGGTGTTATTCGATCGTAAGGCCAAAGACATAAATTTTCTCTTCGGGGATTTGGTTTTGAGATGGGACGCTCAGAAGGAGGATTCAGGAAAAAATGGTAAATTCGATCACATTTGTTATGGACCATTTAAGGTAGCATCTCCTGAAGGAAAAAATTCATTTCTGCTTGAAAACTTGGATGGTAAAATCCTGAATGCCCCTGTCAATGGGCATTTTTTAAAAAATTATATGGAATAATTGATTTCTTGAATTTCCACTGTATATACTGTTTTGTTTTTTATTTTCATAATTTTCTTTAGAAAGTCTATTTTCATTTTGTAAAAAAAAAAATAAAAAAAACTGATATTTTTTATATTGTTTTTTCACAGAATTCTAGCAGGCAGCTTGAACGCAGAGGATAAATTTGCCAAAAATAGGTGATAGATAGCATTTTCTGTTATTTAAAAAAAAAAAAAAAAGATTCAAAAAATGCATTACTTATCCCGTATGCTGATAGGTAAATAAAAAGCGTTTTCAATACTTAAACCTTAAGGGTTGCACCTAGAACAATTTTAAAGGTAATCAAAGTAAAAATATTAAAAGAAGAGTCCAAAGGGTTAGTTTTAACTTACAACCTCTGTTTTCTGACTTACAGATCATTGGACATCTCCTTTTTATACCCTCGGTTCTGTCTTTTTCTTTTTCGGGTTTCCCATAGAGGTAGGAGAGATTATGTCTTAACTTTGAAATCGAAAAATAGTTCTAAATCAATAAGACCGGTCCTCATATTTCTTATTCTCTGACTAAATGTGGTTATGCTTAGGTTGATTCTGACTCTCCTAGGTTTCTTAACAGTTTGTCTGAGGATTTAAGCTTGCTCAAAAGAAAACCCCTGAAATTAATCTACCCCTTTTTCTCTGCAGACTAAGGTGTTTTGAAAGTTGAGAAAAGGTTGGTCTAGAGTAATCAAAACAGGTTGACAAACCTCTATTGTAAATTTTTACATAGATACCACCCCTGATATTTTAAGTATCACTAATTGCCTCCTCTTCGTATTCATAAGCTAAATATAAGACAGATGGTGAAAGCAAATTCATATTTGATTGCCCCCATCTAGTCCCAAAGACAATGAAAGGAAATTCATTTAAATGATTTCCCTTGTCTAATATAAAAGAAACAGATAACTTCACCGGGGTACTGAATAGGCCCGCTGGCAGTGAAGCAATATCTGAGTGTAAATATATAATTAGCACTCGAAGCGGTGAAAGGAAATTCAGTAAAAAAGGGACATATAACTTCACCGGGGTACTGAACAGGCCCGCTGGCAGTGAAACAATATTTGAGGTATCTATAAGGTTGTCATACTTATCTACCACTCTACTCTAGTTACCAGTTTTTTTCGAAACTGGATCTTCATCCCATGTCTAGATAGAGCTCCCCATTTAAAATATAAGTTTTGTTTTGATTGATGCGAGACAAAATTCACAAATCTGTTGAGTTTCCTAAGATTGTTTTAATCATCTTAATACTAACTTAATTTTAGAAGAGAAGGAGAATATTATGAAGAAGACTACAACTGAGTTTAAAACAAATAAGAACTTTGAAAAGATTTTTCAGAAGTTAAAATGAAGTCTCTTTTTTCCTGTTTTCCTTTCCCTTAGCAGCTTTGGCAGTGATAAACCCTTGACACCATTAACCCAATGAAGTCACTAAGTCTACATGTTCTCCTCGTCCCACAAGGAGATGAGGTCCCCAATTGGAGCATATGTTGAAACAGTTCTTAAATTTTTTATCCTTAAAGGCCTAATTTTTTCTTTTTCAGGTTTTGGCTTTTCACAAAACATGAGTTTCGTTATCAATCCCAAACACACGACAACTTTTTCAAAGAATTTAATTATTTGGATAATAAAAGGAAAAAAATGTTAAAAGAATTATAAGAATCCTAACGCCTTTTGTTTAAAATTTTTAAAATTATGATAAGTTATAAAACTAACGGATTTAAGGTTAAGCTTAAAGAATTTTCCGGATTCGGGGTTTGCTACAAACAATTTTTTTCGATGCAAATCGAATCGCAAAATTCCGATCCCCGATTTCCCAAAACGTTGAAGTCTTAGTTAAAACACAGATTAATTAATTATCTAATATGAAAGGTTAAGGGTTAAGATAATCATGTCACAATTTCGGGATTCGAGGTTCAGTGAGACCACATCTACTGTCATCATGATTCCCGAAATCTCGAATCACGAAACCCCAATCCACAGTTCGGTTTAAATCAAACTAATTCTGTTTTGGCCTTAATCGTGATTAGTTAGTTAATTAAGATGAGTTAAGTCCTATTTTTAAAAAGAAAACCATCGCGATTTCACGATTTCGGAGATTGGATTTCATCGATAACATAATTCTCGACATCGTGATTTCTGAAATCCCAAAAAGCAAAGTTTTCAGCTTTAATCTATGATTAGCACTAATTAACCTTTTTTCCAAAACATGATTAATGATAATCATTCTTTTTAAGTGTTCATTCATGTTTCACTTTCTGATTAAGTAAAGTGTCTCGTTTTCTTTAAAAACCCGAAGGCGCCTAAATATGGACATTAAATGCGTATCTCAGAAATATATCTCCTGCATTAAATGCCTTAAATTCTTGACAGTTGTGTCAATCTCATAACTTTTAATTATATTCAAAGTGAACATCCAAATGTCTGTGTTTTCATTTTTAGCTGAGCTTGTTCATCCATTTTTAGTGACAGATTTTCAATTAAATGCAAAGTCATGGCACCGAAAAAGGCACCAAAGAAGAATGAAGACACACATGAAGGAGATATCATCTCTGACACCACACCACATGCTATAGACTCCATTAAATCTTGGACTCAAATCTCCGAATTGCTGGAATATGAACTCAATAATGCTCATCATGATTCATAGAATCATTGTTGGGACATAGTTGATTCAGAGCTTCATAAGATCGTTGCACGCCCACGGCTCATGGCATACAATGATATGATTAGCTGGGCCCTGGAAAAGGTCGATATCCCAATGAGGAGCATCTTAAACGATAAAGAAGTTATCGTCGGCTCATTCAAGCCATAACACATACAAGCAATGTATAAACTCTCGCCAAATCCTAAACATACATTTAATGCCGAATTTTTAGCAGAGTTTCAGAGGAAAGAATGCACTGAGGCAGATCGGACATATCCTGATATGATTAGAGAATGGGCGAGGTGTCCAACAAAGTTTAGATCTAATTCCCATGGGATTTTTTCTACAACATCCTTGAATGAATACATGGTATATGTAGCTATTATGTTATGTAGACTTTTTGGGAGAAAAGAACCCTGCCATTTTCATGCAGATTGGGTGCCCTTTTTAGAAGAAGCTTCAGAAGGGAATGGTTTTAACTTGCATAAGATTTTGTGAGATAACCTAACATAGGAAATCTTAAACTACAAAGCATCAAAATCAAAGGGACAACCAACAACCTTTTACATGTCAGTATACATTATGGATGCAATCTGTTATGTGACTCCTTTTCCTTTAATGAATTGGAGTTGGAACATTTCCTGTCCAGAACCCATTCATAAATATCACTTGGCCCTTTGGGAAGAAAATGATAAGGATGCATTTTATGAGGTTTGTCATTTTATTATAATTTCGATGCATAAAATATTTTTTGGATGCGAACCCCCTCACATTTCTGATGCAATCACAGAAAATCTTAAAGCAATTGCCGACTGGTTTATTGAGGAGAATTTTTCCTACATTAGGGTTTACGGTTGTTCCAATTCCCCTCATGCACTCCCTAAATTCCTACCGGACAGATTGGTTTGCAGGGAGGTAGCCCATCAGATAGTAAAGGGCGGTGTTGGATTAGAATTAAAAGCAGCTCATAAGAAGTCATGGCCAATTTTCCCTATTCATATCAGGAAATTTTCTTTATTAAATCTAGGCCATTCTAAGCTAGAGGTTGAATCATTAGAAGAGGTGAAATTAGTAGATATTGAGCACAGAAAGTATGACCGCTACCAAGTAATAAGTAGGCATTTTATACATTGTAATCTAAAGGCTTATGAACATGAAAGATCTATCTATGATGATGTATTTAAGGATGTTAAATCCTCTGAAGAAGTATTGAACAGAGTACAGACCATGCCACCTAACTCGCAGACCAGATTCACATCATTCCAGAGCCATAGCCGAAGTTGCCTACCCAAGAGTTTGCAGGGTGAAGTTTCGACCCCACCTCCAGAATAGGAAGGGCCTGCTCCAGGGTTTGAAACTAATACACAAGACAAGAAAATACCAAAGGCAAGATGAAGGATATTGAGATACCTTCCCAAGACACAGAGGATTCCCAGACAATAGAATCAGAGATAGAGAAGGGAAAAGAGCTGGAAACAACCTCAAAAATCTCTAAGGATGTTCCAGAAAAGACAGGAGGAACAACATCAACAGATCTCGGTAGCCCTATCACTTCCTTAACCCCATTGCAGTGAAATTATGGAACTCCCCATGAAGGAGCTCCGTATGTCAGTGATCTAGAGCCAATTTCAAGTGATGAAATCCCTCCATCAGATAACTTTTTTAGTAAAAAGAGAAGAGCAATATTGAAACAGGAAATCCATCCAAGAGGAGAGGGGATGATTAAAAAACATAGGGTCATTATAGATGGAAAGAATCTTAAAGATGGAGAATTTGCTACACAGATAGAAGGTACGATGTGTGCTATAGCATCAACAAATATATATTCTGTTGGCAATTTAACAACCATGCTCGAACAAAAAGACCAAACAATAATTCAGCTACGGGACAAATTGAAAGAAACTGAGAGAAATATCAGTTGGGGAATACAAAAGGGTCTAGAACAATATAGACTAAAAGATATTCAAGAAATTCAGAAAATGAAAATAGACTTAGAAGAGGCAAAACAGATAATACAGGTCACACAGGCACAGGTCCAAAAGCAGGGAGAAGAAAATAAACAGTTACAATATAAAATTAATTCTATTACTAATCAAGTAGTAGAACTTGAAATTTTCAGGACACAAGCATTGGGAATACATTTGAAAATAGAAGAAGAACATAAGAAAGTGTTTTTGAATCTAGAAGTAGTCCAAAATTACTTTCAAGAAACAAATAAATCCTTGGAGAATGTTTTCCAGAAGGAAATGGAAGCCAAGGTGGCTAGAAGGACTTTCCAAAAGGCAGTAGCCCTCTCAACAAAGGAAGAAGTCGGAAGGATTCAGAAATTATCCATTTCTGAACAGGTTAAAGGGGACGTAATACTTAAAGTGTGGGAAGCAGACTTGGCTTAATATAAAAGAATAACCAGAGATGTCAATGATGATTGCCAGGGAATTTTTGATCTCTTAGAAAGGACTTCATTGAATATCGGAAAAAATGACTGTCCCGGATTATTAGGTGAGATTAATATTGCGAAGCACCAGCTAAGGTTCAAACAAGAGCTAGAGGAAATGAAAATAGAGATCTCAAAAATTAAATTAATCAATATCACAGAAATCAACAAATCGATGGTGACACCGAACCTAAAGTTGCAAACTATTAAGTTCACAGGGAAGATGATAGAAGATCGTTTGCCTAAATTACAGAAAAGATTCTTCATGTTTGAAGCAAAAGAGATACCAGATGCTCCCAGACTTTTTGTGAAATTTTTGGGAAAGTGTGTTCACTGTCTTGAGGTGGAGAAAGGAAGTTCATCAACACAAACGTAAAAACATTTTTTTTGAATGTTTTTATCATTAGAAATTAGAAAGGAAATGTAAACGGTTGACATTATTCATATATGTAACCATAATCTTAGGAAGTTGGTTAGTCACCAACGAGAAATTTTTTGATGAAGATGTATAAATATATTTTCAAAAGACTAAGAAAGGGATTTTGATTTTTTGGAGAGAGAGACGACTGTATTAACAGTTTTCCAATCCATCATAATATATGATATAGATGAGATTCTAAATCCTGCCAATTTGTAGCTATGTGTTCTTCAACCCTGTTTACTATACTTTATTATGTTTTTCGTTCAATGTTTTTCTAATGAATAATCAATTTGAAGTTATCTGCAAACATCTTTTATATAGTTCAGATTGATTTGGATATCAAATTATTTACAACTTTTCCTCTGAAATTGCTATCAGTGATTTTAAGACCTGTGAATCATTTGAACCTTAATACTTAAACTTTTCATTAGAAATCTCGTTTCTTTCTTTATTACCTGTCACAATATGAGATTCTTTCTTGATTAAAGCCTCATATTTTTCTGTAGTAATTCTTTCTTATTTTACAATTCTCAAATTGTTGCAAATCCAGGAAACGACCTCGAATGTATTTATGTTAGTGTTTTGAATTCCAAAATTGTTTTTCCTATTCTCATCTCTTAAAAAGTTGAAGTAACATTTGATTAAGTTTTTTCACAATTAAATAAAATCTTATCCTCCATGACTGTTCCAAATAGCAGACAACCCAACATTGAACTTGGCCTTCAAGATTAAACCAGTATTGCTTTGAACCTATTTAATACCATCCTACAAACAACAACTAATCGGGTCAAATTAGAACGTTCATGGGATGCTATTGAGAGAGATATTAGCATCCAAGAATAGTAGGAAGCTAGACAGAGACAATTGAGAAACTGATTCTGCTTCACCCTTCCTTTTCAATTCTTATCCTCAAATTATTCTTTTTAACATTTACGGATGCCTTCATGGTATACTTTACAGCCTTAAAGTATAAAATCAGGGACAACATCTTTTTGGCGCCATTGTCGGGAATGAAGCAATGAATCTTTGATCCAGATTATTTTCGGCACGAAATGAGAGCGGAGATATAATAAAGAAATGCACAGAGATATTGCAGATATTCAATAATATAACAAAAATGTATCAAAGATGCAACCAT
>JASDQU010011347.1:46468-58559 GCA_032191745.1 Picea mariana
ATCTTAAGATTTCCCACTTACTAGATACCATGCATATATTTTAAAATGTTTCATCTTCTTTATGGAGGCACATATCCTCAAAATAAAGTGGCACATTGGCTTTTAGGAGAGATCTTATTTCTTCAAAAACTAAAAATAAACATTGGCCAAGAAAAGAAAGTAAAGGAGAGGTTGGTCCTTCTTGGTATTTCAAAGAAGGTGATGTCCCATGGATTTTGAATAAAGATAATCTTTCTTTGGAAAAGGAAGTTGTATTGGGTGTGAAGTTTCCTTCTTTATATGGGTATTCACTATAGTGAAGCTTCACTATGAAAGACCATTTGCCGAGGTTAAAATCACATTACCTTTTGAACCTTCTAAGAGTAGGTATGTCGAAAACATAATTTTATTATTTGTTTGAATTCATGCCATAGGATAAAATAGAATTAATCTTTTATGTGTTTACTTTGTAGTGTCATTATCCTCTACTCGTGCATGGGTTTTTAAACCATGACTTCTCCTAGGACCTACAACATGCCATATCTAAATTATTTGCATTTGTACATTGGATCACATCAAAGTATATTCAAATTGATAGCATTCCATGGTGGTGTCAAGAGATAGATGAGATTGTTTGTATGTTTGAGAGGGACCTGCCGACGAGTTTCATGGACTTGCAAGTTCGTATTCAAATTCACCCAGTAGATGAGGTTGAATTAGTCAGAGTGGTGTCCTATAATTGTATGTTCTTCTTAGAGAGGTACATGAAGAAATTGAAAGGATTTGTTCAACAAAGGGAAAAACCGGAGGGGTCTATGGAAGAGGGGTACATATCATATTATTCTTTATATTATTCTAGTGATTACATCAATCACATCAATAACACACTAGGTGCGGTGATTTGGGACGACGAAAGGTATGAAGACAAAAGAGAAGGGGAGAGTCTCCAAACAAATGGAAAAAGGCGCTTGATAAAGAGTAGGTGACTTATCGTTTGTCAAATTTATACACAGTAACTATTCACATTGAACTTCATAATGTATATTTTGATCTATTACATACTATATGTCAGATTTCATGTATATATATATATATATATATATGAATTCATAAATTGATGCCAACAATAAATTCATTCTTTACAATTCGGAGGCAACATAGTCATGGGTCTCATTGTATGAACAAAAGAGGAGGAAATGAGAGAGTGACAAGAAACAATTTAGACGTTTGAATGGTAGAAACATGCTTTATCCTAATCATTTAAAAGAAAATATGCCAATGATGTGCCCTAACAGTTGGGTTGTTGACCAAGTCATAGAGAAATATGGTGCATCTGGTCATTACCCGCATGTTGAAGAGGATGCACTAAACATAGGGATTGGGTGCAGAAACTCGGTAAGAATCTCTTTGTGTACATTTTTAACTTCATAATGCACCTTTGAATTGTAACATCTATATTTTATATTTTATTGGTCAGGTTATTAGACACATGACACTCTGATTTTTTCACCTTTTTATAGGTGCATTTGTTCCCATCTATGTGAGAATATGGATATCATTTTGATACAGAGGATGTCAATGATGGAAACATGACACAAGACTTTGGAGTGGAAGTCAAGTTCAACCAATCTAGTCGTTCTATCCACTACAATCAAAACCTAATACGAGGGAATTTAAGTTATGTTGGAAAGATACAAGAGATCATTCGAGTGGAATTTTGTTCTTTCCAATGTGTTATTTTTAGGTGCAAGTGGTGGGACACCTTTGATCAGAATAATGTAAAGGAAGATCATGATAGTGGGTTGATATGTATCAACTCTAGAAAGATGTGGGATGAAGCTAAGGAGCCTTATTTTTTCCCAAAACATGGAAACCAAGTGTTTTTTAACCCCGGTGTGTTGGAAAGGGATTGGTGGTTTGTATTAAGACACGACCCTAGATCAAAACATATTTTTGAGAACGATAGTGTTATCATGCCAAGCTAGGAAGATAATGAGGGTGATTAAAACGGAGAGTGATATGTACATGTTTTATTTCATCATTAATACATCTGTTGTATCTTTTTGTTATCTTTATTTTTCTAATTATATTTCTTTTTATTTATCTTGTGCCAGAGGAAATGGAAAGTTAATTATAACAAATCTTTGAACAATTTTAGTTGGTTAACAATTAGTTTTATGAGTAATGCGTTTGTCTTTCAAATTATTTATGATTCCATGGAACGATTGATTGAAATAAATTTTATATTGTTATTTGAAGATATTTATATGTCGTTGCAAGTTTAATTATATAAAATTTTAAGAATTCTTTTCATGATAAAGTCGTAAGAACATGTTTTTAGAAAAAAAATGGCCAAACATTTTATAGTTGGAATTTGATATAATTGGTAAGATTCGCAAAGGTTTTTACACTTAAAACTAAGCATTTCCGATTGTGAAATCCTAAAAATTGTTAAACCAGTTGAAATTTTAATGGGATATGAAGTTATACTTTCTCCATATAAAATTCTATGATGGTGAAACCAATCTCAAACATCTTGGAACAATTAATGGCAATGCTAACATTTAACTAAAATGATAGAAAAGTCTTTTCCTTGTAGGAGAAATATGTCAAGTTTGAAGTATTTAAGAATTTAATATTACTAGTAATTGTCAAAATACACATTTGAGAAATTGTTTTTTCTTTTCAAAAAGACCTCAAGAGGTTAGATGTTTGACCCTTTACCAACATGTTATAGAAGCATTGAGACCTAAAAAACAACTTTCCAAAACATTGTTTCATTGTCACAATGGTGTAATTAGAATTTTGATGTGTATAGAAGGTAGCATATATCCATTTATTAACAATCCTCTTACCCTTGGACACACTCGAGCACTTTTATAAATCACTTTTCTTACTGATATGACTTTGATCCTTAAATCTCTTAGGGAAATAATTTTAAGATTTGCATTGTATTTCCTTACTTGAGAATTTGAGTTGTAAATATTTTAAACCATGCATGAGTTATTTAATTATTTTTTTAAATTATATATATATATATGAAACGACATATAATTTTATAGTTGAAAACATGTTTAGATATTGAACGGTAATATCTTAATTTGCATAGTTTCTTATTTATCCTAATAATCTAGATGTTGATATTAGAAGTAATAATATGGTTGATATGCATGTTTAATAGTATAATGTTTTTTACGATATGTTAACATGATGATTCAAAAACTGAGTTTATATTCATGTATTTTGTAGATTTAAAAGTAATATTAACAAAAAATGTGGTTTATAATTTAAAAATTAAATTTCTAACATGATTTTGTGATAATTTGGTTTTTAACTAAAGTGTTTGTTAGTTACATACTTTTATCACTACTTTTGGAAATATTTATAAAATTATGCCCCCAATGTTGAGTAAAATCACAATTAATGACGTAATTTAATATTTGATAGCAATCAATTTACGAAATAATGACAAAAATAACAATAGGAATATTGGCATCCAAAAAACTTTAAAGCCAATAGAATGGTTATCATTGGAGATCATCAATTTTTATAATAACAATTTTTAGTGTATAAGAGTCTATTTAAAAAGAGTAATTAGTACAATGGAAAATAGCATTTATTTGTATGTAATTTGTTTTTTGAAAAATAATTTAGTTAGAATGAATATGTATGAACTATCTATGCAATAGAAAAATGTTTATGGTAATTCTACAATTATAGAATCAACCATATTGGACTTTGTAATTTATAAAAATATCTTTGCATTTTTTATTTTAATTAAGTCTTTATGTTTCATATATATAATTTTGATATAATTTCACCAATACATAATTTATAATAAAGATCATTTAATAAAAATAAACATCATCATCATAACCATCTAAGATACATAAACATCATCTAAAATACACATTTAAATTCGCTAACATCGTCTAATTATATATACATCTAGCACATATAAACGCCATTAATTAGCTAGCACACAAATCTAATAATCTAACAAGGCATCATCATTGTGATCACATCTAAAGAAACAAAAACATTGTCTAACATCATCATCACACACATCTAACAAGAATCATTTAACATACACATCTATCAAACACATTTAAAAAACATATCTAACATGACCTAACAATGTACACATCAACATCAACATATAAGTGATTTAAGTACATTATCATGATCAATAGGAAAACTGCACATCTAATGAACATTGTTATAACATACACATCTATCAAGCACATTTAACAAACATATCTAACATGACCTAGCAATATACACATCAACATCAACATATAAATTAAGTACATCAACATGAACATAAAAAATGCACCACACACACACACACACACATATATCATGAACAAGTAAAATAATTCCTATAACATGTCTTGTCCAACCGATGAGATAATCATGTCTACAACAGTAGTGGAGGCTTGGTTTGTAGCAGAAGATGATGGATGGTCAGGAGGAAGTGATTGGTCGACTCTCTCATTAGAAACAGACGATTGAGTAATATGTGCTGCTTTCTCATCTAGGTGAGGTGAAGGAGGAGGAGGAAGAAATATAGGCGATCCATGATCATGATTTGGGTGAGGTGAAGGAGGAGGAGGAGGAATAGGTGTTGTCAGCTCATCTGGGTGAGGTGAAGGAGGAGGAGGAGGAGGATGTGGAGAAGGATCACGACCGCCCTCATCGATCAATGGGGTATTAGATGAATGGGTACTAGAGGAAGAGTGTGTATCATCAACAACCCTCCTCATTGCTAGTAGCCTGAAAGCTCCAACAATATGATGCATAAGAGGCATTATATCACGTGAAATATCCCTCCAAAATTTCAAGAGCGTAGGATTTTCCCTGATGTCTCGCATCAGCACAGAGCGGACTCCCACCTTAACCAAAAGTGCAAAGAGTCGGCCTCCCAACTCCAACCTAAATTTGGTATCTGGCCTACAACGCATGGCATCGAGTATCTCCACCCAAGGACCTTGACTCGTCATGACCTAAGGCATCATCTCCTCGTCGACATATGGTGGGGGAGGAGGCACTTCCCCAATGAATGTGTCAATATATGAAAAATATATAGTACAAAATAATAATTACACGGTTTCATTAAATAATTTAATAAAACAAGTTAAAGAACATGTTAGAATTAATTTTATTCTAATTAAGTAAGACAATATAAAAAAATAGATTTATTTATACAAAACACTAATATTACCTCTAACATCTGGTGGTTCGTCTGATGTGAAGAAAATCCTTGCCAATCCAACCTTGAATAAGGACATGACACTATCACAAACATGTGATCAACCTCATTGGCTAGTAGCCCCAGTGAGTCAGTGGAAATCCTAGTCAGAGACTCCTGCTAGCCCCTCTTGGAAATCATCTCACCCCACATGTGCATCTGCACCTGATTCATCGGCCTAGAAGACTGATGGAAAAAAGTAGGCCTCATCTCCATAAACCTCTCAAAAAATAAACAAAACAACACATAAGCAAAAGGGAATTTCTCCCTCCCATGTATCATAACACAAAATCTATCTAGAGCTATACAAAATTGCCACAAAAAAATGACAGACCATCTAATACATCGTGGCCTCTATACCAAAGAATCAACATAATACAAAAGAGGGAAATTAATGTGTTTCTCGTCATTAGTAAAGTGTGCAATGGTTGTCACTAATAGTGAGAGGAAACTAACCTCCTCTGTAATGAAAGAAGTGATATGTAGTTGTCCACCAGACACCTGAAAATTAGGTGGGGAAATTACATCAACCCCAATATATCGCTAAGAGTACATGAGATGAATTTCTATTGTAACACCTACTGGGACATCATGGAACTGAGGAAACTCCTCCCCTCTCCTGGATAGCCCAATGATAAAATGAATATCCTCCTCAGTGGGATGGCACCATTGATCAGGACCCACACATAAAGCATGTCAATAGACATCCCATCGATGGATCAGCTACACCAACAACCTAGAGTGCCCCTTCATGGATGTATCCCCCTCATAGTACTTAAGGAGGCCTACATTCCTCAAGAGAATATGAGATGATGCAGTAATAGAGAGAGGGTACAAATACCTCTCCCTCTCCCTCAACTCCCAATCTCATACAACATTGTATAGGTCAACCCTCTGCTCCTATTGTCGATGTTTATCTCTCCGTTGACATCTCTGCATGATTAACATATGAAATAAATCCACCTCATACATAAAACATACAAAAAATCTACTAAATGAGAAATTTATTTATAAATACTGAAAAATAACTTCCTTCAAAAAATAAGTAAATTTCATCACCAATGCGCCCTAAAAACAATCAAGCATTGCCCGTGGTGCATACAATAATTGTGAGCATCATCCATAGTGCACCCATGTAACATAACACACCGTATAAAAAAAATATATTATATTATGTGGTGCATTGTATAACCTTACCACACCAACGCATTAAGGTTATCACGTGCACTGGTGCATTAAGGTTATCCTATGCACCGCCTAAAATAATAACAACTTAAAATCCTAAAGCACCGTAAAAGAATTTTTAAAAAATTAGTTAAGGTTGTGCGTATAATTTCCCTACATGCACCTGTTCTTTTTAGGAAAGAAGATGCACTACACCACTAATTTTTAAAAATTGATAGTTATGGAACTTTAACATTTTGGCTCTATTTTTTTTCGACGGTGTGTTCGAGTCATTCAGTTTGCACCACAGATAGTGCACCTTGAAAATTTATAGGGTGCACTGAAACACAATGCCACATTTTTATGGTAGTGTGTTGGTCAACATTAACGCACTGGTGTGCACATTTACCAACACACCGCGTAAAATAATATATCTTATTCATGCAGTGCATCGTTTACAAGAACACCCTGGTGTGTTAAAAGTAATTATACGCACTGCCAAAATTATATATATTATTTTATGTGGGGCATCGATAAACGTATGCACTAGCATGCATTAATGTTTACCAACGCACTGTCATAAAAATGTGGCATTGTGTTTCGGTTCACCCTATAAATGTTCAAGGTGCACCATCTATAGTGCAAGCCGAACAACTCCAATGCATCGAAAGGAAAAAACAATTAAAACAATGGAAATTTAACTCAATTTTGAATTTTAATCCACTCAAAGCTTAAGTTATAAGGAAACAAAGGCATTACCTTGACATTTTGTCATCGGGGAGGCATGGTTGCCACGTAGTCAAAAAAACCAAATTTTCCCATCATTTGGAAAAATTTGAAATCCATGCATAGAGCAAGAGATAGAAGGAAGGAAAGAAAGGGAAGCACTAATGATAGGGAGATTCAAAGAGAAAACAGTTTCACCAATGCTTGAGAGCTCTACATCAGTGAAAATGGTAAAAATAAATTTTACGACCAATAATTGTTTTTTATTCAAACCCTGTTCCAGTGCGCTCGATTAATAGATGCATCAGTGCATCGGTATTTACTTAAGTTATAAGGAAACAAAGNTAGAACCTGTTATATTATCATTAGCAAGTTATAGTGGCTATTTATGATTCCTGTTGTCCCTCCTAAACAGGAAACCGAGACATCTGGGCATCCTATTCCATTTGTTTCCCAGCAAACAAAACTATCAGAGTACCGTCCTGCCCGAAGGAAACCAGGACTTCCAGCCATTAAGTTTAAACTGTATGCCAAAAAACTAGTTGCAAAATAGCTAAGATCTAACTGGGCGAAACCCTGGTTCGGAAACAGAAAAAAAATTCTAACCAAGAACAACATTGAACCTCTTATCCAGTCAGCTCGTCCTCATCCTCGTGCATTCACCATCCTGCTAGAAACGTGTAAGCTTGCGCACACATAGGGCATTGCCATTTAGGGAGAGTCCTGGAATGAGCCGCAAACAACATGTCGAGTTGGTGGTCGATGTGGGTGATGAAAAATATTTGGTCATCCAACAGGCTCCGCATATCGAATATTAGAGCGAGGTACCCCGAATTGGTGAAGGGGTGTTGGTCTTGCTAGTGGCCATCAACGAAGGCTGAGGGAATGGGCCCTATTGCTCCCTCACTTGCATGTGCTGCGCAGTCATGATGTGCCGATCGGTTAGAAAGTTGGGTTGTCGCCTCCATAGGTTCACCATTGGGTGAGTCTCTGCTTCCCTTTGTGCAGGACGAGGTCTCTTCTTCAACGTAGCAGGTGGTAAAATTCTTCGCTGGGCAATTTGCACTGGAGCCAAGCAGTTTGCACGAAGGAAGAATCTTGTCATTAGTGCTAAAATCAGTGGGTGGATTCCAATTGTCCGGGACTATAAATAGAGGGAGCTTGGGATATCTTTGCATGGCGTCTTCCAAGGTGATTTCTTCCACGTACGCCATTGGAGGCGTTCGTGGTTTCCTACGCCTTCACAAGGATGCCATGGCTAACGCCTGCTCAAATTTCCTCTGTCTCTAGCGATGAGATTTGGCTATGTACCAAGCGGCACCCCTGCGTGGCTTACCTCGTGCTCTGGGCATGGTGGAGACCCTGGAGATGACCAAGGTCCCTTGCAGGTGGAGGGCTTTGCTCCAGAGCTCTGGTGGGTTTGCAAACAGCCGCTCTGCTAAAACTTACTCTGCACTCGATGCTGTGATGGGCGAATGTCACTCAATTCTCCCAAGGAAGGTGATACGGAGGAGGACGACAGCAACCGCCATGGCCATTAAGGCTTTCTTTTGAGTGTGCTAGTGCACCGTACCGATCACTTGCGCGAAGGGTCTCATCGCCTGGATATGAATGCAAGGATTCATGCTTGGTTAATGGCTAAGGGGATGGTTGTCGGTGGATGTATTAATGGTGCATCCCAACGTTGTCCTGCATGGCTCCGCTCTACAACATGGCACCCCATCTGGAGACAATGTGCTCGATTATTAGACACATCAGTGCTTTCATTTTTACGTAGCGTACCAGATTATATATATTTTTAAATAACCCTACCATAGTGCACCCTTTTAGGATTATATAAGCAATGGTGGGTTTAGTTTAAATATACGCATCGGTATGCTTTAAGAGTTATCTAAATTTTTATTTTCACATAAAATAATATATTCATCTTAAATTATCTTAAAATAGTATAGTCATCGTAATCACACACAATTGTGAATTAGTAACTAATATAGATTAGAAATTGCCAATAATATAGACTAGAATTTTGCTAGACTGGGCATGTTATAGACTCAAGGATTTGGTGAACTCCCAACTATATTATAAATGGGAAATGACTATAGATTAGGATTTTCAGAGACGGTTATGATCATTGACGGAGATATCACGCAAGGTTGTAATATGCATTGATGATCATGATGGCGATATGGGAAGGGAAATCTAGATGGTAGTAGGTACCCATGGAGCAAGATTCCCATCATGGACATCATGGACATAAGAACTCAAATTGTCATCATAATCACACACAATTGTGAATTTCCAACTAATATAGATTAGAATTTTGTTAGACAGGCTATTAGTTGGGATTTCACCAAATACTTGAGTCTTTAAGGTAACTTCAGAGAGGCAAATGTTGCATCAGTGCTTGAGAGCTCTACAGTACTGAAAAGGGTAAAAATCAATTTTAGGGCCTGTAATTTTTTTTTAATTTAACACTTTTACGGTGCACTCAATTATTAGATGACCCAGTGCATTCGTATGTAATTAGTGCATCGGAGTATATTTTAAAAAAAACTTACAATGGTGCACCATGGTTTGAAAGAAATTTTGTGCACCAATGTGTTCATCTTTAAATAGTGCACCATCGTATATAAAAATTTTAAAAATAACCCTGCCACGGTGCACAAGTTTTTAGAGCAATTGTGTGACCCGATGCATCAGTATTTACGCAGCACACTGGAGTATATTTTTGTTTGAAATAACCCTACTACAGTGCCTCAGTTTTGATGGCACCATTGTGTATGTGGTAGAAAAAGCACCGCTGTGTTATGTATTTATAAAATCACCATAAATTTTTTTTTTCTAAAACATACACTTTCTTTCCTCCGCTAGTGTCCTCCGCTATAAACAGGTTTTTGGGCTATTTTATAGGGGCATCCACAAAAACCTCCGCCAAAGGGTTTTTTCCTTATAGTGAACATAAATTTTACTCTCCTCGGATTTATTCAATCTCATGAATAAAGTGACATCCTTGGAAATATGATGAGTGCACCTACAGTTGAAAACAACAAAGTTATCGACTTAACAAGAACTGTGACATCAAAACGAGAACTCTGGCCCAAAAAACCCATTTTTTTGTAGAAAAAACATGAAAATAAACCCCCAAATCAAAAAATGGTGCTACCAATAGCACCATTTTTCAAATGGGGTCAAAATTAAAACAATTTTCAAGTATGGCCTTCAAAACTCATATAGCAGCTCAGAAAAATCTTAAAATCGACACCTAAAAAAAAATGGTGTTACATAAATCAAAATATTTTTTATCAAAACGTTAAAATTATAGATAATTTGAAATCGTATTTTCAGAAGTTGGTACCATTAAAACCAAAACCCCAAAATCAACCATCAAATTGCAAAAGTACTGCTACCAGTAGCACCCATTCTAAAATTGGGGTATTAGAATGACACATTTGTTTAAAGTGGTAAAAAAAATCATCATTATTGTAAACAAAATCATAAAATCAACCCTTAAATGCTTACTTTTTAAATTTTAGTTTATCACTCCAAGCACAAGATAATACATAATGTCATGAAAACAATATATATATATATATATATATATATGAGAAAAAAAAACAAAAATATACTAAAAAACAAGTCAAAATTCAAAAACAAATATTAAAATAAAAGATCTAAAATAAAAAAATAAAATAAAAATTACTAAAACTCCCTAGGCTAAAAATTTATATTAAAAAACATTTAGAAAAAAAAAAAAAATAGAAAATTTCATTAAAATTAAAACATTATATATAGCCATATTATATTTTTTTCCTAAGGAAAAAAATGATTATTCTATTGAATAATCAAAATAGGTCCTCGAGGGACTGATACAAATGCTCCTAGATTTGTATATATTTAGCTTGTATGCTTGCAGAAAAATATAGGCCTCTTTGGGCTCTATGTTAAAACTACTTTCCTCTATTGAGGAACCTTGTTTTTAGTGTTCAAGAGATTACATTAAAATTATTTTAAATCTTTGTTAGGATTTTTTAAAACAAGCAGAAAATATAAAAACTCAAAAAAAGAAAAGGGGATCCTCATCTTCTATTCATTGATGATCATGGATGAGCAGTAGACCTGGCTCCAGTGCAAGTTCCCTCTTTGAAAGGTTGCCAGCTTCTTGATTTAACTCACGGTAAACATGTGAAAACGCTAGTGTTGTGAAAGAGGAGAAGATGGCTCGAATTGTTTGTAATAGATGTTGTAAATGAGGAGTTGCAATATGAATTTTTTAAGATGCCCAATCTATTACCATATGTGAGTCACCAAAAATTTGTAACCAGGAAATTTGTTTTCTTTGAGCTACTCATGAGTCGTAACAGAGCCCAGAGTGTTGCAAGTTCTTCTCTATTGTTTGTGCCTCGACCAAGGGCGTATATGAAACTAAATTTCATCGTGCTTGACAAGTAAATTACTCCCCTTGCACCTGTCAATGGAGGTTCACCCTGGCTAGCTCCATCAAAAAAATCCCACGAGGTCCCTGGATCAATGGGAGCCATTATAAGCTCGCGAACCTTGAGTTGCTTGGGAACTTTTTATGCTCTTGAGCCCACTGTAAAATGAGTGTCGCTGATTTTTCTTCTAGGATCCACTTATCCTGAAAAATTGCAGCACTCCAAGCCCACCACAAACCATAAACAAATAAGAAAGGGAAAGCAGCACAAGTGCTTACCCTAGGATCCAAGCATCATCATTGCACACACACACACACACACACACACACACACACACACATATAAAGGGCAGGGGTGATGTTGGGCATCGCCCTAGCCCCTCGTGTGGGCAAGGCCCAGGTCTCGTCGAGCATCGGTTGGAGGATTGCGAGGGTGATGCCCAACATCACCCCCACCCTTTATATATATATATATGTGTGTGTGTGTGTGTGTGTGTGTGTGTGTGTGTGTGTGTGTGTGTGTGTGTGTGTGTGTGTGT
>JASDQU010011347.1:66313-80353 GCA_032191745.1 Picea mariana
TGGTAGAACTAGGGAAGTATAAAGAGGCAGGAGGTGACAAGGATCAGGAAGGTCTAGTGGAGGCAAGAGGCAAGTAACAACAATATGTTTAGGTATCAACAACCTATACTCTATTTTTCTTGATGCAAATGAATTCCCCTTTTTTTCTTTGTATTTGTGTTTCTTTCTTTTAATCTTATCTAGTGGATACTTCTCTTTAATCCATTGATTCCTTGAACTATTTTTCCTTCCATCATTTTGATATGTGGTTTTGTTTTAATTTTCTTTCAAAAGTTTAATTTATTTTCAAAATTAAGTTTCCTTTTATTACCCCTAATTTCAAAATTGGGCTTCATTTGTCTTGTATTTTTGAATTATATGGTTGATTTTCAAATCAAGCCCAATTTATTGATCATGCCTCGTTTTTCATCTTTCAAACCATTTATCTTCCCAATTTTAGAATCAGGCATGACCTTTTAATCATCCCCCTTTTCTCCCTTTGCTTAGTGTACCTTTCAAATGTTATATTTTCTTTGTATGATTATTTGATTGGATCTAACCTTTTGATGGATCCTTTCTTTCCATTTGATTTCCATTTCCATCCCCAATTTTTTGATCAATTTGATCTATTGATTGGGCCCCTTCCCTATTTTCTTTTCAAAATGTTTTTCCCTACTTTCAAGTTGGGCTCGATTAATGAATCAGGTCTATCTTTTTTTTTTTATTTCCTTTCGGATTATAATTTTTTTGCCAATTATAAAATCAAGCTCAATCTTCTAATCAGGGCTCTCTTTGTGTTACTTGTTCCTCATTTGAATTTTTTTATCCCCAATCTGTGAATCGAGCCCTTTTAGCCTTCATGGGTTTTGATTCTTTTCTTTCAAATTTCTAGCCCAATATACCAATCGATCGTAATTTTGCAATCAAGGCCTCCTTTTAAGATCTATTCAAACTTTGGATCCTCTTTGTATTACTTGTTCCTCATTTAGATTTTTTACCCCCAATATTTGAATCTGGCCCTTTGGCCTTTATGGGCTTTGATTCTTTCATACGGGAAAATTTCTCAATTATATTAAAAATACAGTGTGTTCTCTAGTCAGATAAATTACAAAGCATTGTTGTGGTGACAAAAACAATGTCAATGTTGCTTTTGCACATAGTGGTCTCTTGACCAGCAAAAGGAGAAAGTTCATACAAAAGAGAAAGGTCAAGTACAAAGTGGTCTATTATATCTAGTGGACAAAATGTTCTTAAAAATAAAAAAATGAAGATCAAGAGTAGCCTTCAAAACTCAAATCATGAAAGACTGTTATGATGTGTTGAGAAGGTCTTAAAATAGAGATAGGAAATGTGGAGGGCCCTCATGGCCATCTATCTAGAGGTTGTATGTTATAATTCCCTCCTTTTTCTGTAGAGATTCCTTAGATAGTTTGTCTGCAGTTTTTTTGTGCTCACAATAGATGTGTTTGATGCTCAGTTTTTTGAAAGAGGGTAGTAATAGTCTGATTTTGTCCTTCCAATCCAAGAGGGAGATGGCTTTTAGATCGCCCTTGTTGTTCAACCACTCAATAATAATTTTGGAGTCCCCAAGTATATGAAGTGCTTCAATATGAAGTTTGGCGGCCAAGTATAGAGTGGCCTAGGCGCCCAGTAATTTATCTCTGGTGTTGGTGCCTAAGACACAATTAAAACTCCATCTAATGGATGAGTTTTTTGTAATTCTGATCATCCCTCTAGCATCGCTCTGTGTGGAATTTGATAGTTTTGTTCCATCAAACCATCCAGTTGGAGTATCCTCTAAAACACATGTCCTCTTTGTGTTTGGAAATATTGGTTTACAAGGGTAAATGCCAATCCAGTTTTTAAAAAGACCAAGTGATTTGTATGTTACTGAGCTAGTGGAAGGAGTCTCATTTTCGAAAAAAAATAAAAATTGTCCAGCCAAATGGACCAACAGACCAGGGAAGGAAAATGATTTAGTTTGTGTTCCCTATGGGTCCAAGAATCAAAGAAGTTAGAGAGTGTTTGCCCGTCCCAAGTAGATTTAAGATCAAGCACCAAAGCAGTTTTTTCCCAAACCTTTATGGAGTAAGAACACTTGATGAACATATGGTCCATTGATTCAACATCATTGTAGTAGAGGTGACAAATGTTTGGTCCTATCCATCCCTTTCTTTGCAAGATATCCCAGGTGGGCAGTTAAATTCCCCGAACGATCGCCCCCGGACCACTTGAGTTCGTCATCCAATTCATTTCAGTGGATTCTCGAATGAGTTAAGGCTGCACAGAGGGTGTTCTAGTGAGAAGCCTGCTTTGCACTGAGTTCTAGTTTATCATTAGAGATCCACCTGTCTAGGAGATAATCCAAGATGGATTGATCTCTGGCTTGGTAGAGGTACCACACATTTTTTAAATGTAATTGAGCTAACAGTTGTGGAGGAAGAGTAGTGGTAGCGCCAAATACAAGGATGCGGTCGCGACCAAGCATGATGGAGTGGCCCGAACCTAGCTGCCAACATAGCTCACGTGTTAACCGGATCTTTGATTTAGTAAGATTTTTCCAGAAAAATGAGGTTTCCTTGCTAGTAGTTGTGTCAGTTAGGAGCTAGCTAGAGACTGTGTGTTGTGATAGATATTTATCCTTAATAACAGAATTTCATATGCCAGGTATGGTCAGCACACGTCAGAGGGAATTTGCGGCAAGTGCTTGGATTAAATGAAATATATTATGGAGCCCCCAATCACATTTTTTTTGTCTATTCAAGGATTCCCAATTGCATAGATGTTGTGGAGGATGGTCTAAGCAAACCAACGAGAGAAAGTTATAAGTCAAACGGTAGAGTTTTGTGATTACCGTAGAAGGTATGGATACAAGATCTATCCAATACATTGGTTTCCCTTCTAGAACAAATTTAATGAGAGTGAACCAGCCACCAAGAGAGAGCCACTTTGTGCACCAGTGTCCAGTCATTTTTTCAAATTTAGCAATGAGTCAGTTACAATCCGCCAGCTTATAGGAGTCTTATTTAAAAAAATATCCCAGATACTTGAGGCCAGATGAAATATGTGTAAAGGTGTGAGGGAAGATACCTTTTAGCTGATCCAAAGCTTGTTGTTGCAGATTTGCGAAGTGAAAAGTCGATTTTTCCCAGTTGATCGATAAGCCCGTGGCACAACAAAAGGTTAATAATATCTCTTTAATCTCTTTCCATTCATGTAAAGAGTCATTTTTCATGATGAAAACATCATTAGCGAAAAGGAGATGGAGAATATTGATAATCCTGGACACCTTAATGCCAAAGATATTTCCATCTGCTTGTCCAAGTTTTAAAAGAAGACTCAAGGATTCCATGGCCAGAATGAAGAGCAAAGGTGAGAGGGGGAAGCCCTATCACATTCCTCTACCACTGCGAAAGAAAGAGGATGATTCCCCATTGATTAAAATGGAGATATTTGGGCTAACCACACAGCTCATGATCCACTTAATCATAGAATGACTAAAACTTGTCTGAGTCGGGATCAATCTAAGGAAGTCCCAGTCAATGCAATCAAAGGCCTTCTTGAGGTCCAGTTTGAGGATGAGAACCTTGGAATTTTTTGATTTAATTCTATGTAATCACTCCTTAGCAGTGCCAATAGCATCTCGAATCTGGCGTCCTTTTTAAAAACCCTAGTTGTTCATTCAATAGGAAGCGTGAGAGGATTGATTTTATCCTGTTTGTAATGATTTTTGAGATGAGTTTATAGCAGATATTGCAAAGTGAAATAGGCCTATAATAAGAAAAGGTAGTAGGATTGGAATCTTTTGGAATGATGGTAAGAAAGGTCAAGTTCAGAGCACCAGTCACCTTCCCTTTGAGTCTTGTGTCCTCCACATGTTCCACCAGATCTGGGCCAACCAAATAAAAAAATGCAGGTAAAATTCTACCATCCAACCGTCAGGGCCTGGGATTTTATCCTTGGAAAAGGATTTTAAAGAAACCAAAATCTATGGGAGCGAGCAAGGGCTGTCAAGTGTAAGTGAATCATCCACAATTACAGAATGAGGGAAGAGCCTAGCCAGTGTGACTGAGGTCTATAAATTCCCAGTGGGATTCGCCTCAAAGAAAGGTTTGAAGTGTCTAACAACAGCTAATTTATTTCTTATTGTCCACTAAAACGATTACCTTCTGCATCTGCAATCTTCCAGATATGTTTTTACTCCTACAAGAGCTAGCGAAATTGTGAAAAAAAATTGTGTTGAGATCACCATTCTTAATCCAAATAGATCTACAGTGATGTCTCCAGGTGGCTTCTTCTTTTAGGAGGAGCTGGTTCCTTTCAACTTCAATAGATTTTATAACTAGAGTGTTGTTTCCAACTACCCTCACCCGATCATCAGCTTGTTGTAGAAGTTGTATCTTTGTTTCTGTTAGCACTCTATAAATTTTGTCCGGCTGAATAGACAAACGATAGAGGTAATTGTTTCAACCTGCTTTAGAGCTGAGGCACTAGCCTGCTCAACTCATAGAGAGATCTCTCATGTCACTTGATTATTCTTTGGAGATCGGTGGCTAGATTTGGTTTTTTGGGGGGGCTTAATAAAGTTGCTGGCAAAGAAGGGGAGGAACACTTTGGGCTATGGAGTCAATATTCTGAAATTGAATGAAAATATTGACTAGCATGTATAACTCTCCAGAGGATAAAGGCTAAATAAGGCAATGAATCTGAGTTATAACTTGAATTTAATTAGAGTGGTAAGAGGAAAGAGAAATAGATAACTGCATCAGAGCATTATGAAAATGAATTATGAATTAGCTAAGAAGAAACATACATGGTTTAAATTGCTTAAGCCAAGAGCATCAAATGATGAATTCTGGGCCTTTAACTCTCCAATTTAAATAGAAGAAAAATGTATATGACATCAAAGATCAAAGGAAACACATACAATGAGGGAATACAAAACTCATATCACAACCATTAGAATCTTTTCATAAACAGTTCAAAGTTGTTGCATATGTATTCACTTCAGCCCCAGAAAATTACAATGAAGTTTAGAACCACCAGAACTATGCCCTTTCACTTCTGCCCACACTTAATACACTCAGAACCTCTAACACTTATACAATTGTAGTTCCTTCAATGTGCAACCGATTACAATAACTGAAATGCAATTTTTCAACTTCTACAATGATTACAACTGACAGTTTTCAGAAAAAAGTGTTTCATGATCCCTGCAGATTCTGCTTATGCTCCAGCTCCTTCTTCTTCCACGTTCTCTTTGAAGTGTCACTCATAATATTTCAAATATAATTTCATTTATCTGTACTCTCATTAATCATTTGGGAATAATATATTTGAAATAAAAATAATTCCCAAATATTTTTCTATTGTGTAGAATTAAATTTTCATGATTTAATTCACGCCCATGGTTTTTAAGACCATGTTTTGTTTTCCCAATTCACCATTTCATTGTAAAAACATTTACTTTTACCATCTCCCTGTGAAAAACATTTACTATGCAATGTTTTTCCAATTTACCGTTTCACTGTGGAAAAACATTTACTGTGTGTTTTTTTTCAGTTTATCGTCTTTGGTAAAATACCTTTTATCTTCTTCTCTTACTTATTGAAACCGTTGGATAAATAATTATCCAAGTCTTTGTTCACGTGCATCTTCCCATTTAAATCTTTTTCATGGAAATTAATTTCTTTGATTTGTAAAATGTGAATTTTACCTCTGTAAAACAATTTCACGGGGAGGAAGAATTTCTTTTATCGAAAATCCCATAATCATTATTGAAATGCGCTCCTGGAAAAATGTCGCACATAAAACATATGATAAATGATTTCATTTATTATATTGGGATTGGGCTAAAGTGGTTTAAATCAACCACTTTTAACTCCAATGTGCTCCACATAAAAACATGTGTCCACCAAAGAAACCATGCTAGTATTCCCTGATCCGCCTTCACAAAATTAACCTTCTCGCTACTTCAATCTCCGACATGTACGTGCACCCTCCATCCAACCTTTGAATTTTCCACATTATAAATTGAGATTCGTGCCCATGATTTGATGTGATTCTGTAAATTAAATATTTATATTAATAACAAAAAACCCCTTTTTTCTATTTTCAAAGGCTTTTGGGCATATGAGGCTTACCACATGACTTTGTGGATAGGATAAGGTTGCTTAATAAAAGGCATATTTTTTTATTTTCAATGGGAATATGAAAATAAGGGTAAAAATGAATGAAGTGATGGAACTAAGGGATTTAGGTAAGAATTAAGGCTAGGTATAAGCTTGGGATATTTGCCAACTTTTGACTTGTGGAGTACATGACTATTTTGGATGACCCATTGGGTGAAGGATTTAGGTGATGGGAGCTTGATGGAGCTGGTGAAAATGTTTGAAAATATGAGTGGAAAAATAACACAAAGACAAGATGCATTGGGAAAAATTAATGCAAATTAACATATGATCTACAGTCCACTGAGTCTCATCCACTTTTGATATCGGGGGTTGAAATAAAATGGTTTTGGGTAGACCTCTTTTCACCCCAATGTGCCTCTAAGGGTGTCACACGCCCATGAATGAAACTACCATAGTTTTCCCCAGCCCGCCTTCGAGTGATTATCTTTTGCACAGCTTCATTTCCCGATATGTGCCTTAGTCATTGATCTGGGCTGCTTCAAGATTGATGGTCCATCGAGTCCTACCTTTCGTGCCTCCGCTAAATTTGTCCACATGCCACCATATAAGTCCTTATATTCCAAACTATCACACTTCCATAGTGATGTGGCTTTTTGCTAAATTTCTGAGACTCAGATTCTATTTGAAAATTGTTATGGTGATAACATAGGCTCCAACTGGGGATGCTATCCTTTCTGTGAGGTAGAAAAGAACTCATAAACCTAGTACCTGATCCATTGGGCTGCTCTAAAAACATGTGTGTGTACCCTGCTCCAGCCTGTCACCAGTTTCTATTGAAAACCAAACTCTGCATACTGCTCTCAACTGGATATTGGACACTAAATACACTGCTAAAATCTGACTGTACATACTACTGAAAATCCAAAATGAAAAAATGCTTGACCAACAAGCTTATTTGCACACTTCTATCTACTCTAAAACTGTTGAAATGAGTACTCAATCAAGTTATGCTAAAGTGCTGATGCAACCAATCAAGCAATTGGCTTCCCGATTTTCCTCCGATCATATCTTTCTTAAGCAGGCAGAGAAATGTAAAAGATGGCAGCTGAAAGAAAAAATTGAATCCAAATTCTAAGCTTATGAATGAAACAAACTCCTCCTTCAATGATGAATGTAATAGGATGGCCAAAGGATCTTGAAAACCATGGAAAATCATTTTTTCTTAAGGAACAAAAATGGGAAGACAAGCCTCACTCATAAGTGTTTGTTTCTCTTTCTCTATTTCTTCAATTCTAAGAACATTTTCAAATGAAATGGCAGCAATAGGTTTTTCTACTCTTCCATGCATATAAAAAAAACATTCATACATTCTTGAACATCTTCAAATGTTATAGCCATATTATGTGCATCCTCTTGTTCATCAAACAATTCTGATTTGGTTTCATTAAGCTTCTGGAAATTTTCTTTAGGACTGTCATTTTGACTTTCAAATGAATGAATGGAAATAAGTTCCTGCTCATAATCTTCTTGCAAATGTGAAAAGCTAACAACATGCACTATTTCATAGTCTAGAGTTCTGATGGATGCATTTTCAAAACCATGATTTACAAATGAATCAAATAAAACCATTGCCTCTTCATTATCTTTCTGTATTTCTGATTGAAAAGTGGCACGCATTGTTTTGTTTCTTTCCTGAAAATCTATGTCATTTGTTTGTTGATTGCTGGAAGTTTCCATAGATGCAATTTCAAAATCCTCATCCATGTCTAGGCTACTTAGAATTTGAACAACCATATCATTCATAGGGGGAGAAAGACAACCTTGAAACACTTTGTCTTGCTAAAACTCTTGAATATCTTCATCAAGTTCAGGGGAAGGAAAATAACTTTCAACAACAATTTCTTGATCATCTTCACCTTCAACCAAAGGAGGGGATACTATTTGTTGTTGGGATGAATATTCATAAAGGGATTCTATGATTTCATCATTCATACACTCTTCATCACTGAAAACATTTTCAAGGTACTTAATGAAATGTTCACAAAATTCACAACAATCTTCAAACACCAAGAATGAAGGATAAGATTCTCCATAATGCTAAAAGAATGTTATGTGGAAATCCTTAAGAGAGTATAAACTGCCTGGTTTTAAACCTTCATACCATAATCATACTTTCCCCTCTAGAGTATCCATAAACATTTGCATCAATCAATCTTCATGAAATTCAACCCCCATCTTACATATGTTCATGTGAAATCTAATCAAGTGCAAGGCAACATCATTTCCTTTCCCATCTTCTAATTTAGGCAAATAATTTTTCCAATCTATGTGAGGAATACGATTTGGAAATCCAGGAATATGAGATCGATTCATTGGAGCATACCTTGCAGATATTGAACTCATCTTCGGATAGTGGAGTTGCCAATGATGTTTTGGAAGATGGATTCTACATTGATTGTGGAGTCGCCAATGAAAATTCAAATTTTTGGATTCTTATACCACTGGAATCGCCTTCAAACTGATTTTTGATCTGTGGAGTCACAAGAGTAGGAATAAAACCAATATCTTCCTAAGTGTCTACTGCTCTCAAACCTTAGAACTCAACCATGTCGTTCTTCCCAGGGAAAATTTTTCAATTTCGTCCCCGGCAACGGCGCCAGAATGTTAACACTCTGTAAATTTTGTCTGGGTGAATAGACAAATGACAGAGGTAATTGTTTCAACCTACTTTAGAGCTGAGGCACTAGCCTGCTTAACTTAGAGAGGGATCTCTCGTGTCACTTGATTCTTCTTTGGAGATCAATGGCTACAAACCATCGAGTATCATCAACTTTCGATATCGGGGGTTGAAAAAAAATGGTTTTGGGTAGACCTCTTTTCACCCTGATGTACCTCTGAGGGTGCCACATGTCCACAAATGAAACCTCCATAGTTTTTCCCAACCCGCCTTCAAATTATTATCTTTTGTGTTGCTTCATTTCCCGATATGTGCCTTAGTTGTTGATTCGAGTTGCTTCAAGATCGATGGTCCATCGAGTCCTACCTTCCGTGCCTTTGCTAAATTTGTCCACATGCCACCATATAAGTTCTTATATTCTAAAATATCACACTTCCATAGCAATGTGGCTTTTCGCTAAATTTCTGAGACTCGGATCCTATCTGAAAATTGTTATGGTGATAACATAGGCTCCAAGTGGGGATGTTATCCTCCCTATGAGGTAGCAAATAACTCGTAGACCCGGTGCCTGATCCATTGGGCTGCTCCGAAAACATGTGTGTGTACCCTGCTCCGACCTGTCACCAGTGTCTACTGAAAACCAAACTTTGCATATTGCTCTCAACTAGATACTGGACACTGAATACACTGCTAAAATTTGGCTATACATACTACTGGAAATCCAAACTGAAAAAGTGCTTGACCAACAAGATTATTTTCACACTCCTATCTACTCTAAAACTGTTGAAATGAATACTCAATCAAGTGATGCTAAAGTGCCAACGCAGCCAATCAAGCAATTGGCTTCCTGATTTTTCTCTGATCACATCTTTCTTAAGCAGGTAGACAAATGTAAAAGATGGCAGCTGAAAGAAAAAATTGAATCCAAATTCTAAGCTTATGAATGAAACAAACTCCTCCTTCAATGATGAATGTAATAGGATGGCCACAGGATCTTGAAAACCTTGAAAAATCATTTCTTCTTGATGAACAAAAATGGGAAGACAAGCCTCATTCATAATTATTTGTTTCTCTTGCTCTATTTCTTCAGTTCTAAGAACATTTTCAAATGAAATGGCAGCAATAGGTTTTTCTAGTCTTCCATGCATATCAAAAAAAACATTCATACATTCTTGAAGATCTTCAAATGTGATAGCCATATTATGTGCATCCTCTTGTTCATCAAACAATTATGATTTGGTTTCATTAAACTTCTGGAAATTTTCTTGAGGACTATCATTTTGACTTTCAAATGAATGAATGGAAATAAGTTCCTGCTCATAATCTTCTTGCAAATGTGAAAAGCTAACAACATGCACTATTTCATAGTCTAGAGTTCTGATGGATGCATTTTCAAAACCATGATTTTCAAATGAATCAAATAAAACCACTGCCTCTTCATTATCTTTCTGTATTTCTGATTGAAAAGTGGCATGCATTGTTTTGTTTCTTTCTTGAAAATCTATGTCATTTGTTTGTTGATTGCTGGAAGTTTCCATAGATGCAATTTCAGAATCCTCATCCATGTCTAGGCTACTTAGAATTTGAACAACCATATCATTCATAGGGGGAGAAAGACAACCTTGAAACACTTTGTCTTGCTAAAAATCCTGAATATCTTCATCAAGTTCAGGGGAAGGAAAATAACTTTCAACAACAATTTCTTGAACATCTTCACCTTCAACCAAAGGAGGGGATACTATTTGTTTTTGGGATGAATATTCATAAAGGGCTTCTATGATTTCATCATTCATACACTCTTCATCACTGAAAACATTTTCAAGGTACTTAATGAAATGTTCACAAAATTCACAACAATCTTCAAACACCAAGAATGAAGGATAAGATTCTCCATAATGCTAAAAGAATGTTATGTGGAAATCCTTAAGAGAGTATAAACTGCCTGATTTTAAATCTTCATACCATAATCATACTTTCCCCTCTATAGTAGCCATAAACATTTTCATCAAACAATCTTCATGAAATTCAACCCCCAGCTTACATATGTTCATGTGAAATCTAATCAAGTGCAAGGCAACATCATTTCCTTTCCCATCTTCTAATTTAGGCAAATATTTTTGCCAATCTATGTGAGGATTACGATTTGGAAATCCAGGAATATGAGATCGATTCATTTGAGCATACCTTGCAGATATTGAACTCATCTTCGGATAGTGGAGTCGCCAATGATGTTTTGGAAGATGGATTCTACATTGATTGTGGAGTCGCCAAGGAAAATTCAAATTTTTGGATTCTTATACCACTGGAATCGCCCTTAAACTGATTTTTGATGTGTGGAGTCGCCAGAGTAGGAATAAAACCAATATCTTCCTAAGTGTCTGCTGCTCTCAAACCTTAGAACTCAACCATGTTGTTCTTCCCAAGGAAAAATTTTCAATTTCGTCCCCGGCAACGGCACCAGAATGTTAGCACTCTGTAAATTTTGTCTGGCTGAATAGACAAACGACAGAGGTAACTGTTTCAACTTACTTTAGAGCTGAGGCACTAGCCTGCTTAACTTAGAGAGGGATCTCTCATGTCACTTGATTCTTCTTTGGAGATCAATGGCTAGATTTGGTTTGTTTTGGGGGTTTAATAAAGTTGTTGGCAAAGAAGGGGAGGAACACTTTGGGCTATGGAGTCAAAATTATGAAATTGAATGAAAAAATTGACTGGCATGTAGAACTCTCTAGAGGATAAAGGCTAAATGAGGCAATGAATCTGAGTTATAACTTGAATTTAATTAGAGTGGTAAGAGGAAAGATAAACAGATAACCACATCAGAGCATTATGAAAATTAATTATGAATTAGCTAAGAAGAAACATACACAGTTTAAATTGCTTAAGCCAAGAGCATCAAATGATGAATTCTGAGCCTTTACCTCTCCAATATAAAGAGAAGAAAAATGTATATGACATCAAAGATCACAGGAAACACATATAATGAGGGAATACAAAACTCATATCATAGCCATTAGAATCTTTTCATAAACAGTTCAAAGTTGTTGCATATGTATTCAATTCAGCCCCAGAAAATTACAATGAAGTTCAAAACCACCAGAACTGTCCCCTTGCACTTATGCCCATGCTTAATACACTCATAACCTCTAACACTTATACAATTGGTGTTCCTTCAATGTGCAACCGGTTACAATAATTGAAATGAAACATTTCATCTTCTACAATGATTACAATTGATAGTTTCCAGAAAAAAAACATTTCATGATCCCTGTAGATTCCTCTTACGCTCTAGCTCCTTCTTCTGCCACGTTCTCTTTGAAATGTCACTCATAATATTTCAAATATAATTGCATTTATCCATACTCTCATTAAACATTTGGAAATAATATATTTGAAATAAAAATAATTCCCAAATATTTTTCTATGGTGTAGAATTAAATTTTCATAATTTAATTCATGCCCGTGGTTTTTAAGACCATGTTTTGTTTGCCCAATTTACCATTTCATTGTAAAAGCATTTACTTTTACCATATCCCTGTGAAAAACATTTACTTTGTAATGTTTTTCTTTTTTTTCAATTTACCTTCTTTGGTAAAATACCTTTTATCTTCTTGTGTTTCTTCTTGAAACCTTTGGATAAAGAATTATCCAAGTCTTAGTTCACGTGCATCTTCCCATTTAAATATTTTTCATGGAAATTAATCTCTTTTATTTGTAAAATGTGAATTTTACCTTTGTAAAACAATGTCATGGCGAGGAATAATTTCTTTTATTGGAAATCCCATAATCATTATTGAAATGCACTCCTGGAAAAATGTTGCACATAAAACATATGATAAATGCTTTCATTTATTATATTGGGATTGGGCCAAAGTGGTTTAAATCAACTGCTTTTACCTCCGATGTGCTCCGTCAAAACACGTGTCCACATGTACGTGCGCCCTCCATCCAACCTTTGACTTTTCCACATTATAAATTGAGATTGGTGCCCATGATTTGACGTGATTCCGTAAATTAAATATTGGATTAAATATTAATATAAATATATTTAAATATTTATATTAATAATAATAAACCCATTTTTCTATTTTCGAAGGCTTTCGGACATATGAGGCTTAACACATGACTTTGTGGATAGGATAAGGTTGCTTAATAAAAGGCATATTTTTTTTATTTTAAATGGGAATACGAAAATAAGGGTAAAAATGAATGAAGTGGTGGAACTAAGGGATTTAGATGAGAATTAAGGCTAGGTATAAGCTTGGGATATTTGCCAACTTTTGACTCATGGAGTACATGATTGTTTTGGATGACCCATTGGGTGAAGGATTTAGGTGATGGGAGCTTGACGGAGCTGGTGAAAAAGTTTGAAAATCTGAGTGGAAAAATAACACAAGGACAAGATGCATTGGGAAAAATTAATGCAAATTAACATGTGATCTACGGTCCACTGAATCTCATCAACTTTCGATATCGAGGGTTGAAAAAAATGGTTTTGGGTAGACCTCTTTTCACCCTGATGTGCCTCTAAGGGTGCCACACATCCACGAATGAAACCTCCATAATTTTCCCCGACCTACCTTCGAATGATTATCTCCTGCACTACTTCATTTCCCGATATGTGCCTTAGTCGTTGATCCAGGCTGCTTCAAGATCGACGGTCCATCGAGTATTACCTTTCATGCCTCCATTAAATCTGTCCACATGCCGCCATATAAGTCCTTATGTTCCAAACTATCACACTTCCATAGCAATGTGGCTTTTCACTAAATTTTTGAGACTCAGATCCTATCTGAAAATTGTTATGGTGATAACAATTTCAAGTTCTAATAATCTTTGTGTGAAGTGGTTCTTGTGGGCGGCAGCCCAAGATTTTGTACGGGCTTTGAGGCTCTTAAGTTTCCAAATGGGAGGATGTTGAATATAGGGCTCGTCAAGGTAAAGAGGATCCTTCCACACATCAGTAACTAAGGAGTTGGAATACACTTCAAGAAGCTAGCTCGAATTAAATTTGAAGGGATGTGCGATCTTATGGGTTTATGAGTCCAAGTGTAGGAAAATCGGAGCATGGTCTGACAGAAAAAAGGAATCCACCCAGGTGCGGATTCTATCCTCTGTGGTGATTAGATTATCCAAAACGAGGAAGCAATCAAGTCTTTTGGAGATTGAATCATATCCCAACCACCCATTACGCCATGTGGGAGCTAAGTAATCTTCCTTTCAATTTTCTATCCCAATATACCAATCGGC
>JASDQU010011347.1:142328-158802 GCA_032191745.1 Picea mariana
TATAAATTCCTTTATGTTGGGTTTTTCTCATTCCCCAAATCCTCAACCATCAATTGCGAAAGAAAAAACCATCGGTCACATGAAGCACGAGAAATTCAATGGGTCTATAGAATGTCCAGTAAAAGAGCATGGGCTCAAACAAACTCAGTACCAAATGTACAAGGGCCAAATATCGACAAATTATTCCACAAGCTCTACAAAATGGGCAGAATAGTAGAATCTCTCAAAAAATTTGAATACATAGTAGTCAAAGGGAAGATTCCCAATGTGGTTTCCTACACAAACCTCATTGGTGGTCTCTGCAAAGAATATAACATGGACAAAGCCAATTTGGTTCTTCAAAAATTGTTTTTGTTAAGTTGTAATCCTAATGTTATAACATATAATATATTAATGGGTGGGCATTGTAAGAAGGGTGAATAATTTCAATCTTCATTATAGTGTCACCGTGGAATCAAGGAAAATAGTATAATCGTTCTAATAGTCGTTACAACTTCTCAGTCAATTGACACTACTAGGTGAGAGCATTTAAGTTTCTTTTAAGTGAAACTGGTAGCATTTTATATGATTTTCTAACAGTAGCTAAGTTGCATGATTCTTTTCGGGCAACATTTAAGAATTAACTTTGATGTGAATTTATAGTCCATAGCTTTGAGATTTATATTCGAACAATAACCAAACTAGTTAGAGACTTTGTTGGACATTGGACGTTGGTATGTTATTGCATCTTATGAGCTTCATGTGTTTGAGGTATAGTGACTGACTATGTTTGTATGTTTAATGTTTTCCTCTATTGAAATAACTTTTACAACACTGAAATCTCTTTCACTCTATAACCCAATAAATGTGAAGATGATGGCTTATGGCATCATGTACAAATATGCAAAAGGAAAGAAGCATGAGGCCTACCTGAGAAAAAGTTAGGAGTGATATCATAGTCTCAACAGTCGCTCTCTGGAGCCCTTGACTCCAAATGTTGAGTGGAATTGGGCCGAGAGAAAGTCTAAAATCCATGGGCATTCATGTGATCCTGAATCACCCCTTCGTATCGCTAGGCATGGGCGATAATACAATGAACGCAATGTGCATTCCTACCGCATATAGGCATCCAATGGATTTCAAACTATCCCTCGATCCATACAGAAGCATAAATAAATCGAGACATTGTATTAGTTCCATGCAAATTATTGTATTATTGTAAGAAAATTATTGTATTATTGTGCATGAGGAAGAAAGAGGTGTGTTTCTTTGCATACCTTTGTTTAGGTTTCATCTACCACCTTAGTTGTATATGAATCTTTGTTTACGCTTATTTTCTTGACCGCTATATAGCAATACAGAAAGCGGCATGGATTAAACGAAGTTCAAAGAACGCCTCAAAAAACCTAGACTGAGGTATAAGTAGTAGGGAGTTTGAGTAGCTATCCTAGTTCGTAGAGAACTAGAGGGCGGATATATTATTAATTTCCCCTTACTTTCTTATTCCTTTGTGCAGGGTGGTGAAGAGACGGTGAGGGTGAGGCATTGAGTAGGTGGCCAAGCAGTCACTAGGATATGGACATGTGGCCAACTGGTGAACACGTACCAAGGGATAAGGTCAAGTCCTAGTCTGCCAAAACTTTCACTGTAGTGTTGTCAGAACTGACAAAAGAGATTTCACTATACCTTGTCATAACCTACAAAACAACCACTAAAAAAATTGTATTTTTTAAATATTTTTTAACTCTGTAAATGGAGAAAATTAAATATCTCATACCATGTGAATAAATTTATGTCAAATAACATTCACAAAAATGTGATGATTGAAATTTGATAAATATGAAAATAATTTTGGTTTTTTAAATAGATACAATTAATATAAAATTTAGGCAAAACTTAAAGGATATTGCAAATGAAGAAATGAATTAATAAGAGGTGGTAGTCTGGAACATAGATTATCATAAGTTATTGAATGCATCTCGTCTCCAAAATGAACCAAACAATACAGCGAAACAAACCATCTAAAAAACTATAGTCCCTACTTTAAGGACTAATAAAATGAAGGGAAAGAAAAATATTAACTTCCAATAGATTTTAAAATAAAGAAAATGAATAATAATAAACTAAAGAGTTTCTTTAAAGAAAAAAAAATATTATTATTGTGTAAAGTTTAGTTATTTATAAAATATTATAAAAAAATTATAAAAATTATTATTATGTAAAATTAAATTATTTTTTAAATATTTTTCAAAAAATTATTATTATTATTATTATTATTATTATTATTATTATTATTATATATATAATTTAAAGTTAATTTATATAAAATTTATAAAAATAATATTATATAGTTGTTATTATAAAAAATATTTTATATATAAACTAAAATTATGTGAAGAATGAAAAAATCATTTAAATCTTACTCCATACTTTAAAATGGTTAAAAAGTATTTATGGATGATATATGATAGTTACTAGAGTATTGGTCAAGAGATCGTGTTAAGACAATTTCCAAATGGTATTACTAAAGATAGACATGAATTCATAGGAAAAGCTTTTTTTCTAATCTATTAATATATTTTAAATTTTATTTGAAGTGTAAGTAAAAGTTTTTTTTTTTAATATATTAATATATTTTAAATTTTATTTGAATTATAATTAAAAATGAATGAGTTAAAATTTATTATAATTTATTTAGGTTTAATCGTTAACATTGCACTTTTAAATAAAATGAATTGAATTGTATCTTGTAGTTAATATTTTTATGAAATATTTTGACTCTTCTTTAAACAGTTTTCATTTCAAATCTAAATGTTGGTTTAGGTTTGTAAATGACACTTTCTTTATTTAGCTTCATGGTCTTTCCACCATAACTACCTTTTTCAACCACCAAGTTAAACTCTAATTACACTTTCCCTCCGCATCTCTGCCCCCCAATTCCTCGTAGAAGAAAAAACCCACTCCTAACCAAAGCCCTCCTATAATGGTTACTCTCTCTCCCAAATCAACCAAGCTTTTTTCTTGGCCAACAATTCTAAACCAAAATTAACCTCATCATCTTCCCCTTGTCATGCTCTCATCTCCTACCCCACACTCAAGAGACCATTGATCTTATCTCAAAACTCCTGGCTAAGAAGAACACCGAAATTGTTTTGGCTAAGAAGAACACCAAAATTGTTTTCAAACCTTACAAAACTCTCAAACAACTCTTTAGAACTGCTAAAGACAAATCTGACCCGATGTTGGGCTCAAGAGTTTATCAAATCTCCTACTCCTGTGGAAAATATTGCATATGTCAAACTGCTTGATCCTTCAAAGCTCGTCTCAAAGAACGTGCACTTGATACTAACCACAACCGAATTTCCAAATCAATTACCGTCGAACACTCTGACAAATCCAAACACCTCATTTGCTTTGACCAAACAAAAATCCTAGCTTCTGCCCCCTCTTACTCCTCTTAACTCATTCATGAAGCTCTTGAAATAGAAAAGCACCACAACAATTTTAATGGAAATGAGTTAATCTTGAAAACCTACCATCCAAAACCTTGATCACTAAGCCTCCTCTTGTTATGTCTTTTTTTTTATTTTCTTCCTTGCTCTCTCTTAATCTTTTTCCTTTCATCCTAAGTTCTCCTAATTTGTTTCCTCTATATCATCTTCTTATGTGTTTTTTTTCCTATTACTTTATTTTTTATTTTAATTCTATTTATTTTCTCCAATTATTATTATTGTGTAACTTAGCCCCCAAAACATTTATTTTCATTTATATTATATTATATTATATTATTATTTTACATTATAATATAATCCCTAAAATCCTTATTTTCATTTTTATTCTTCCATTAAATTATTATTTTACATTATATTATACTCCCACTTCAATCCGTCATTCTATGCCTTCAACATTTTTTGCTTTAATTTGACACATCTAATCATGTCCTTTCTTCTTCTTTCCCCATAATATTACTTAATCTCTGTTTAATATTATTTTTAAATCATTTTCAACCTCTTTTTAATATTTTTTAATATTGTATGACCAACTCAAAGATCTTTTTATTAATTTTTTTTATCAATTAAATTAATTTCCCTCCTTTATTTTATTTTAATTGGTATATTGGTTTCATTATTTTTTACCAAAAAAATTTCAACTACAAATATTTATCCAAAAACATTTGTTAACAATTAAATTGTAATTAAAAATAAATAAATAAAAAGTTATATTAACTTAATTAAGTTTAATTATCAATATTGCATTTTTAAATAAACAAAAATTAAATAGTTTAAAAAAAAAACAATTGCACTTTTAAATAAACAAAAATTAAATAGTTTTAAAAAAACAACAATTGCACTTTTAAATAAACAAAAATTAAATAGTTTTAAAAAAAAAACAATAATATAGTCATTGCACTTTTAAATAAACAAAAATTAAATAACTTTTTTAAAAAACAATAGTATAATCAAATATGAAATTTAATTTAAATAATTTCCTAGTAAAAAATCCAAAAACCAATGGGTGGGCAAGAGAATTCAACATGGCTATAAATTTGTAAACTTCGATTAAATCAAAGTTAGAAATTTTATCAAATATCAAACTTAACTAAATTATAACATCAACATTTTTAATTATAAACTTACAAGAATGAATAGGAAAATATAATTATCCCACTTGAAACTTTACATTTTTATTTAACATCTTGGCATTTTAACATTTTATGATTGTATTTACTTAACAATGAATAGGCAAATATAAATTATCCCATTTTAAATTTTAGATTTCTATTTAACATGAACTTTAATGAATACGCAAATATAAATTATCTCATTTGAAACTTTAGATTTCTATTTAACATCAACTTTATATTATTGTGAGAGGGTATTAGCGATATCAACATGCATTTGTTCAAAACTTAGTATAAATTTAATAATAAATTATCAATTCAGTTATAAATGTGTAAATTTTGTTTAACATTTTATGATTGTATTTATTTATTTTTCCATAAAAAATTGCACTTTATCTATATTGATATAAATTGTTTAAATATATTCATGGCCAGTTGACATAGGGAACAATCAGAAGAGACTTTCTTCCCAAGAAGAAAAACACATAACACCCCAAGTTCAGCTGACTGGGTGTCTCTACCGAAAGAAAAACACGCATTCATCTTTCAGGAACAATCAACAAAAAATAATATGGAAATAACAAGTATCAGTCCCTCATATAGGACTCGGGCATCCGGCAAAAGACTTCCAAGATAAAACTAATATAGGTTGAGAAACTTATGGGGCCCCTCATGCGCCTCGACACATTGGTAAAAGATAAGCTTCCCTGGGTCCCTGGTAAGTGCCTGCTTTGAGAGGTTGTTTGCCAGTTAATTATCCTCTATATAAACATGGGAGAATGATACCTTTTGGAAAGAGGATATTAAAGCAATTAAATTATCTTTCCAGCAATCCAGAGTGATGACTTGAAGCCAGCCTTTTCCCTGCAACCAGTCTATAATTATTTTTGAATCTCCCATTACATGAATCGACTGAATAGATAGTCGAGAAGCCAATGTGAGCAAAGCCCATGCCCCGAGAAGTTCTGCTCGGGTGTTTGTGCCCGGGCCGCAGTTAAGGAGCCACTTATGCCTACATTGATCACTAAACACTAAAACATCATCGACTCCACTATTTGTACCTGAAGAAATGGTTGCACCATTGAACCAGCCAATGTTTTCACACCAACCTGTCTGAGAGGGATATGGTCTTCTGGTATTTACTTTAGGCTCATGAAAGTTATCCCTTAAAGACATGATAATGAAATGGATAACCTTCATCAAGGAGGGTTTGTTGTTTTCAAACATCACCTGGTTGCGTTCCTTCCATGTGAACCAACATATCAGCGCTAGAAAGGTAGGTACATCAATGTTCGAAAATTTCCACTGCTTGAAACATTCAATCAAATTTAAATTTGAACCTATCCAGTTGCCTGAGAAGTTGATTGCCAATTTGATCTTCCTCCATACTTGATTGCCAGGTAAACATTCTTGACAGTGATACACCCTGATAGGTCTCCCCCTGTCCATTTAAGGATGTTTGATCTCTCCTGCAAGTGAATACCATTGTTGATAAGAGTGTGATGGTAAAGTGACCATTCAGTATTTAAGAGCCCCGTCAGTCCCAAGTCATTGCAGGTTTTCCAGTTTTGTATAATTTTCCCTGCCTGCGATTCCCACTGCACCTAAAATAAGAAATGAAAACCTTTCTTGTTAATGGCGACGATCAACTCTTCCGAGAGAAGAGCCCCACTACCCATGTCCAAAATGTTATCATTTCCAATCACAATAGAGTGACCATTCCCTGGACTCCACGCAATCCAGTGAAAAAGGAGATGAAGAGAGTTTAAAAGATACCTCTAGGTGTGTGAGCCTCATTATTTTTTAATGTCCACTGTTTGAAGCCATCGATCAACTAATATGGAAGGAAAATATTTAGTTTTTATCACATGATTCCATAGTCCCTCCTTTGTGAGCACCCTCCAAAGGTTGTTGGATGTCAAAGCTCTGCTAAAACCGATTAAATTTTGCAATCCCCACCCCCCGAGGTGCTTTGGCCTGACAATCATTTGCCAATTGCATAGATGATATCTCTTTTCTTTCCGGCAACCCGACCAGAGGAAAAAAAAAGTAATTTGGTGGATTTGTTTGAAAATCGAAGAGGGCAGCTTTGCCAGTGCCAACCAGGACACCAATTGGCTCTCCAGGACCGCTTTTGTCAATACTAGGCGCCCTCCTAGTGACAAACATCGCTAGCACTAGTGGTTGATTTTCTTTGTGTATTTTTCCAACATCCAAAGCCAATCCATTGTTCTATACCTATCGATTTAAAAAAAAAAAACCTCTAAGGTATTTAAACCCCTCAGAATTGTCGCGAAAATTAAAAGGAAGGAAAGTAGACACAGAATCCAGAACCGAAGGATGAACGTCGTAATGATGGAAAGAAGACTTTTGTGGGTTGATCCGAAGGCTAGTAGCATTACAAAATGTTTTTATAATTCTACTTATCTCTTCCCACTCTGTAGTAGTTGCAGTTGTCATGATGAGAATGTCATCTACAAACAGAAGATGGAGAACCTGGATCAGTCTCGAAACTTTAATACCAGTCAAGAGGCCATTTTCTTTTCTTTGATTTAAGGCCAAGCTCAAACCCTCCATGAAAAGGATAAAAAGCAATGACGACAGAGGATAGCCCTGTCTAAGCCCCCTTTCACTATGAAAGAAATCCGAAGGCTCGCCATTGATAAGAACTGCAAAATTTGTCAACCAAATACAACCCATTATCTAGTTGGTCGTGGGAACCCAAATCCACAATGTAGAAGAAGGTCAAACTTAGGAAATTCCAGCTTAAGCAATTGTAAGCTCCATTTAAGTCAATTTTGAGAATTAGTGCCCGCAGTTTTTTTTCTCTAATACTATGGAGGCACTCCTGAGCAGTCCCGATTACATTGATTATTTGCCTACCTTTCAAGAAGTTGAACTATTCCTCAGATAAGGTTCAAGAGAGGATCAGTCTTAATATTGTGGCTATAATCTTAGAAATTAACTTATAGCAAAGATTGCATAAAGCAATCGGTCGTAAGTCCCCAAAGTTTGTTGATCCATTTGAAACTTTAGATTTCTATTTAACATTATCAACTTTATATTATTATGAGAGGGTATTAGCGATATCAACCTGCATTTTTTCAAAACTTTGTATAAATTTAATAACAAATTATCAATGTGGTTATAAGTATGTAAATTTTGTTTAAATAATGTAAAGTTAAATTTTTTATTAATAATTTTAGAATATCATTTTTTTCAAACTAAATTATAACATCAAAATTTTTAGAATGTTTCTTATGAAAATGAAGGTCCATAATTTAGAAATTTAAATCTGTATGTAACATGAACTTATTATTCATTTTGAAGTGGTATCAATGAAAAACATTAATATACACCTTCTTCAAAACCTATAATAAATTTAGTGATAAATTCTTTCAATTGCAACATATCTATATTCATTAAACATAAATTTTTATGTAACATCAACTTATTATTAGTTTGTGCCCTTCGGGTTGAGGAAGGGACTATTAGTAATCGATTTTCCAGTAACTGCACACAAACCAATGCAAACTAACAATTCTAACCTAAGTTTTGAGGGATCCATAAAATTTTACAACTCACGTTTCAATTTTTACCATAACTTTTATTTTGTGGTCTTATTTGGCCTCTTGGTAGCTAGATACAGGTGGGTAGCTAGATACGGGTGGGATACCAACACTGAGACTTGATGCTTGTAGTCTTTGTTGATCCAGGTACTCAATGACAGTTGGAGATCCTGAAACGAGACTATATCTTAGCTTAAAACGAGTTTAAAGTGCACATTTGATGATTAATTTTGTCGAATTCAAGTAATGTTGGAACTATGTCTAGCATTACTTCCCAACATTAAATGTAAAACCATATGAATCTTAAAGTTTCTCCAATGTTTATTGGAATTCCCACATGCCACCTTGTCACACGTTGCCTTTGTTTGGCTCTTGGCATGGTGCTCATGTGCCGCACTGCCAAGATGAAAAAGTATAGTCTTTATCCTTTCACCATCATTAGCCTGCAGTTTACAACAGTAGTGCATGCTTCACTCTTTTTTCTCTTTTTACTAGGTACATTCTCTGCAACCAAATATCCAAGTAGTATTCTATGAAACTAGACACTTCAAGGTGTTTCCTTACTAGGTATATTCTGCAACAAAGTGGATTATTTTTCCTACAATTTTTCATACATTAAATTATGTTTTCATACATTAGTTCAACCTGATACATATTTTTCCACAATGTACTTACCACCAAATTTACCAACATATATGCAGGTAGTATTTTTTGCAACCAAAGGTTTCAAGGTGGAGTTCCACGATTGTGGGACTCTTTGTCTAAGCAATTTTCCCTGAATTTTTTCTATATTGCATAGAACCTTAACCTTGAAATATATTAAAATAGGAAAAATAACCTTAACGAAAAGCTTTGCAATACTGTCTCTTTGGTGGTATTTGTAGGTGATGAACCCTATGATCAGTTGCAACACCAAGGGCCGACCCAACTATTAACCGACCCCAACTATGAATCATGATGCCTACGATGGGTGGGTGCCAACCAACAGAAACAACGAGCATAAATCCTTCCATTCAATTTGTCTTCCCCTGGTAAGAGGGATCAAACAATAAAACCAAGTGAAATCATCTTATTGCTTAAAAAATCCAAGGTTCTAAATCTATTGTATACTAGGGATCAAAAGATAAAATCAATTAAAACATTGCAGATAAATCTATGCTTTTTTGAAGGTTAGCTTTTTTTTTTTAGAGTTAGATTTAGTATATTAATTTTTTCCCTTTGAATTAGTCATGTACCTTACACATACATATCATTCAACTAAGAGAACCTTGGTGCAATGAGACGAATTAAATAAGCTTGGTCTCAATAATCCTCTGAAAGTCTTGGAAGGATGCCAGTAATGGTTGAATGAAACATTAGATTTGTAGAACAAGGGTGCTACAAAAATTGAGCAGTCCTCCCGACCAAAAAGACTGGAAAGCCAGACACATCTAGATGGTTACCTCACAATACAAGGAGGCAGTCTTCCATGAAGTAGTAGAAGTTGGTGAAAAGGTGGTTCAAATGAAAGAGCAAGCCTTCTGATATGACGAATGAATTGAGAAGAATTTAGATGGCATGAATTGAAAGTTTGACAAGTAGCCCTCGGACCGATCTGATTCAATTTGAGTATTGAGGGAGGATGTCCACAAGCAGCTTGAAATCCAGGGGCAAATTGTAGTATAGTGGATGAAATTGAAATCTAGATGCAAATTTTAGTATAGCGGATGCAATTGAAATCTCAGTGCATGTTCTATCTCACTCAATGGAGCGTAACCATTTTGACAACCATAAAACAATGAGGCAACACAAAACCTTTTTCAACATGTCCCCTCGATCAATTATGTCAATATTATGTGTGTTTCTTTAATTTTTGCAGAATGGGATGCCATGGATGTCTTTACTCCTTCAAACTTCTGATGATACAAAAATATTTTACTATCTAAAAACTCTTCATTTGACTCATGATTGACAATAAGTTCATAATTATGCAATGATAGGGTTTTTTTAGCACAAAACCAAAATCTAAGAGAACTTGCAGCAGATTCTAAATAAGCACAAACACACAGAATAATACTCACAGATTAAACATTAAAGCATATACTCTCTTAAAAAATGACTAAATTCTGAATTGAAATTATAAGAAATTGAACTTATACCAAACTTAGCCTTTAGGAAATTTATTGTAAGTTGGATACTAGTCTGCAAATCATCCAAACTTACTTTGAGAGTGAAGTAGAAATCTTGAGTAAATTCAGACATGTTGTGTGTGCGCATCTCTTCTAACAGTAAAAATGATGATGTTTGTTTTCCATAGGACCTTTTGGGTTTCCCAGTATGGAAATTCAAATATTTCAGGAAACTATACCAGGATTTTAAGATAAAGAATCTTGATGGACCTTCAATATGCCCCCTTCCGAGTTTGCTTCACCAACTTTGCATCTTGCGGAAACTGGGTTATTCCCTCATGAATTTGATCTATAATCTCCCTAGATAATTCAAGTTACTTGTTGCATGCACTTAAACTGGGGAAAGATTTGTATTGGGGATTAGATCATGCAAGAATGTGCAACATCCATTATCGTGTTCCTCTTTGCACCCACAGGGACTGTAATTCTCCAAAAAAACAATAAAGAAAATTGAGGAGCAAGGTTACCCTCCATGCTTAGAATAGTTTAAATATCCCCAGTTTGTGACCTCCGTCTTGATAGGTAAACAGATGGAACCGGGGTTTCAGTTATGTAACCATCGTTTTGACCTCTGCAGGCACTCGTTATATTTCAGATAAATATTATGTAACATGTGGAGTCTATGAGAGAGTGTGTGCATGCATGCAAGCTACATGGAAGTTGCATTAGCATTTGACCACAAATTAAAATTAGGGTTGCAATGCATTAATTCACCCCCTAGACTTGTAGGCATCATAAGCATTTGTTTTTTCAACATATGATTAATTTTCCATTAAATCTATTTGATCCATTCAAAGAATGGTATGTTCTATACATTGTTTTAAAATCTTAAGTAAAATAATCATTGAAATTTCACAACAATTTCAATATACCCATTTTAAAACTCTTAATAATTCATCTGTTTTCAAAATATAAGCTATGATAATTTTTTATTTTTTTCTTGGTTCCACTAAACTTTAGCTTTGGTCTTCATTACTGCAATATGTTTTCCTTTTGAGTCTATAATATTATATTTCCATACTCAAATGTGTAATCAATCTCATTGCAATTATGATTTAAATGTAGTTATTTTAATGCTTAGATCTGTTAGAAGGGAGATACGAAATCACTATCATCAATTTATGTTAAAGTATCATATTTTTAGTTGTCAGTCTGAGAGATTGAAAAATTTTAGGGTTAGTGGTTGTTGTTTTCTACATCCCTTGTTGGTCAATTTTGTTCTACGTTATTTCAAGTATATGATTTTTATTTTTGTTGCTACATAAGCAGCAAGATGTTATATCCAGGACTTGATCACAGGATATTTTCTAATTTATTTTGCATATCTTCTGATGTTTCTAGGAATCCATGGAAAAGGATACTTTGGAGTGGGCCACAGAACCAAACCTTAATCTCAAAGGATATCTGACTAATGCGTATTTGCATCATATCTTTAAGACTGAAGATAATGATGATAATGAAATGGGAGAATGGAGAGATGATGATAGTTTGGTACTGACAAAGCGTCATTCAAAATTGAAAACCCCTGGAGCTAGTGAAAATTGTTACCTTGCCTCACCATAGTATGAAGTGGAGACCTATAACTACCATGTCCAATATGCTTCCATAGTTAATTCTTCAGAGAGGGCGCTTAGAAGATTCCTAGATCATTGAAAGGATAATTCACTGGGATTGTTGAATTTGTAGGAGATGAGAGGGAATAGAACGCTCGACCTGTATTCATTGCATTTGTTGGTGTACAGTACAAACTAATTTATTATAATACATGATTTTTTTTGAACAAGTTTAAGAAGAAATTTGCACTGTAAGATAAATTTGTAGTTATTAACTTGAAGAGCAAAATAAATCACATACATTGATTGGAATATAGGTGAGCATGCTTCTCTTCTGAGCCTTGTTTTCTTTGTTGGCGTGAACAGTTCAAACAAAAGGAAAGATTAATTACATGATATAACAAAAAATTCAGCTAATGGTCAGCTCCACAATAGTCACGTTGAATAAAACTTCCACAGTAAAAGTAATTTATGTTGGAGAGATTTAAACACTTTCAAAATGTGTGGAAGGTAAAATGGGTTTCCTGTGTTATAATATATTTTGAACAGGTTTTAATTGACTGCATTCATTCGGCGATTTGTTTGGGAAGACATGAAATTATACAAGGAACAAGTTTTGAGAGACAAATTTTAGACTTTATTATACATCAAGAATGAGGAGTCTAGAACATTAGTACACTAACAGATAATCTTAAAGTTTTAAGTCATAGTTCAGGTATGCACTCAAATAATTACAACCTACATCTACAAAACTAAAATTCTAGAAACCACCTATAAAAACTTCATATATTCACTGACAAAAATAGTGTTTAGTAAATTCAAGAGTACAAACATTGCATTCTATGAGCTAGTTCAAAATAGAAAATAACTAGGATCCATTCTACATAAATATGCAATCAAGAAGTTCAAGAAAACAAGCACAATCTCCAACATAATATCACATTACTCTATCAATGAAGGAAATTACAATAGAAATTAACACATTGTTGCAAATACTTTCTCTCATGACAACACACTAATATACACACTAGCTCTTTACCTCACATAGACTACTAACTTAATGTGTCCTCCTCTCCTTTATAGACTCAAAAGAGTGGGAGAGTTACAAAAGGTAATTACTAACCCTAAATGGTATGTTAAACTTCTTAAGTGTGCCCCATTATGGGAGAGGGTAACCCCCTTCATAATTGCACCCAAAAAGTTATCATTAATGAGAGGAATAAATTCTTCACTAATCAAGAGTGGGAGAGAGTGGGAGAGTTACAAGAGGTAATTACTAACCCTAAATGGTATGTTAAACTTGATCATGTTAAACTTCTTAAGTGTGCCCCATTATGGGAGAGGGTAACCCCCTTCATAATTGCACCCCAAAAGTTATCAATAATGAGAGGAATAAATCCTCCACTAATCCATGTAACCATTAGGATATAACAACCATCATAAATGTGCCATGCCCATGAAGTAATTTTCCTATCTTAGCATCAAGTGTAAAACCAACATTGATGCACTTCAATACTTTAGAATTAAAGAACCCACCTAGGCAATCATGCCCATCATGGAAGATAATAAATCCAAAAAAATTGAAATGGTAAAGAGGGTTCATAAACAAACTACCCTCATGAATATCACCCTCAAAAGTGTGTCTTCTTTCTCCAAATCGGTCATCTATACTACTACTCACCCACACTATTACTACTCACCCACACTACTACATATGGGTGGATTATTCCACGAAAATTTCCCATGCTTCAACTAGTTTGATATTTTTTTTTAAACAGGGCGGGATTTTTGTCGTTATTGCCACGAAAGTTCATCGCAATATCAACGAAAATCTTATTTAAATCTAGTCAGGATTTTCATCTCTATAGTGACGAACTTTCGTGGAAATAGCGACGAAAATTTTGCCTATCTCATTGGTCAGTGTTAACAGCTAGTTGACTATTTTATCTATATATACGTGACTTTAAGAGACTTTGCGACACAATTGCTATAGTTGTGACACTGTTCTTGGATTTTGTTTGAGCTATTTATTTTTTCCGTCACCCACCGATTGAACAAATCCAATTCTCGATCTAGATAGCTCGAATTTTGAACTTGCAAGGTTAGTATGTTATTTTTTATTGATGTACTCATTTAACTTGTAAAAAAAATTTCAAATGTCCAAATTTCATTTAGCTTGTTTTTTCCTTGATAATATATTATAATATGTGCAGTACCATATTTCATGTCTTTGGTTTTTGGATCTAGTTAGTATATTCTATGGAAAAGGGTATGTGGATTCCATAATATTCTAGGTTTATGGAATCCACATACCCTTTTCTCTTCAATTGTAGCTATAATCTCTCTCTCTTTTCATTGATAAAGATATGGAATTGCTCTTGAAACTCAACCCTGATCGGTGAAATGATAGTAATTGATTGTCATTTTCTTCTCTCTTTTAATTTTTAAGACCTAACAAAAAAACACCAACAAATCTTGATCGAAGTTTTGATACCACTTGTTACATCCCTATTACCCAAAAGGGATCACACTTGCATAAATTGAAAATAATATAACAGTGACAATAATGGTTGGGATACTTGCACACCTAATGGTTGGCAGCTAGCACTTACTAATTCAATTAAATGAAGGAAGAAATCTCAATGAATAAAATATTGAAGTTGATTGTTATATTGATAAATGATAAGTTATGGTATATATAAGATAGGGAGGAAACTCATGTTTATAACAACAAGGGTAATAGCTACAATATATTGTAACATTTCCCTCTTCCGCATAAATTCTTTGCTATCCTCAACATTTCCCTCTTCCGCATAAATTCTTTGCTATCCTCAACATTTCCCTCTTCCGCATATAAATTAAGAGAAATATTAATAACATTTCCCTCTTCTGCATAAATTCTTTGCTATCCTCAACATATTGTAATAAATAATGGGTAGGTTGGCATTAGTGACAAGATATCATGTTGATATTACATATAATTATTAATGTACGAGAGATCATCTATTATTTAAGCATGCAAAACAAAACCCAAGACTAAATATTGTGGTTGACATGATCGAGTCTGTACATTTTGCAAAACAAAGTACGAGAATTTCCATTATTTAAGCATGCAAAAAAAAACCCGAGGCTAAACGTTGTGGTTGACGTGATCGAGTGTGTACATATGGACGACAGAGAAAGTGTTATATTCCCTGCTTTAGCAAGGACTAATAAGAAACATAAACACTAACCCTAAACTTATGTTAGGTATATATGTCGTTATTATATAAAGAAAACATTTCTACACATATGTCCTTATTATAAAGATGTTATCTATGTCATCATGATGTTGATCCTCTACACATATGATCACCTTATTATAAAGATGTTGAACTTATTATAAATATGTAGGTCACTGCAAATAAACATATCATAATTGAAAGGAGTAGCCAAAATATAAAAAATTGACAACTTAATGTTTGGTATGGTGTAGGTAAGACAATTACTTGTCAGGACAAGGATTTGTCACAATGAACGAAAATGACAGGAAGCTTGCTCGGTTAAGAGTGGCATTAGAGGCGAGGGGCGATGAAAAATGTTATTGCCCTTGCTATGATTGTAGAGGCTTGCAAGATAGAAGACTTTTAATAACAAAAGCCCAAAAGCATTGTAGGGAGAAGGGGCACGCCAAAGGGGGTTATGAATATTGTCCCTTGGTAAGAGGATTCAATATTTAATGTATTCTCTATAATAATCAGTATGTCTTGAATTTTAGTAATATTTCTTATCGGGATTTTTATATTTTCTATACACACTAACTTTTCTATGTTGTCTTTAAATATATAGACGATGCCCCCAAAGTGTCGACCTCCAAAGAGTTATTTGCCAAGTACTAGCAAAAATACTACTTTACATGGGGATGAACTTCAAGATCAGAATATTGAAGTTGTTGATCAAGTTATTAATGATGATATGGATGGAGATAACGTTAGTGATTCAAATCAAGAAGATGAGATACATAGATTGATACAAGACACATTTTCTCCAATGGATGAGGACAACCAAGATGAGGACAACCAGGATGTTGATCCTCTACTCGAGAAGTCACATCAACCTCTTTATGAAGGTTCAAAAACAAATATTTTATCTGCTATATTGTTGTTGGTGAACCTGAAGGTTTTTAATGGTTTATCAAACACGTGTCTCACACAGATACTAAGGTATTTAATTTGTTAATTATTTATGCCTGCATGTTCACAAATACTGAAAAGGTTCAATCTTTTCCTATATTGCTATTGTTTTCTAATTTGTAAATTAGTATATTGGATAATATATTGATGATGAATATTGTTTACATTGACTTATTGTTTAGAATTTTGTAGATTGTTAGGTGATGTTCTATTACCGACGTCAAATATTTTTCCATCCACATATCGAGAAATATTCGTGATTATGAAAGAAATTGGAATGGACTATCAGGCTATTGATGCATGTCCTAATGATCATATCATATATTATGGACAATATGCATTAGAAAATGAATGCCCACAATGTCAAATAATTATATATTGAACCGATAAAGCGTCAAAGAAGGTGTCTCAC
>JASDQU010011347.1:168263-180206 GCA_032191745.1 Picea mariana
CACTTTTTAAACTTCATCTAATAACAATACTTTGAACGTAAGCCCCCTGAGCATTCTGAAACAAGGATAATGGGCCACTTCGGTATGGGGGCATTGAGCCATTTCAAAAGATTGGGCTTCTTATGAACTTTTTCAAAACTTAATAGGAAGGCCATGATTTCAGCACTTGGACCTGAAACTTTACGTAACTTTATGCAACATGCAACTTTATGCGACAATGCAACTTATGCAACTTTACGCAACTTTATGCAACTTTACGCAACTTTACGCAACATGCAACTTTATGCAACAATGCAACTTATGCAACTTTATGCAACTTTACACAACTTTATGAAACTTATGCAACTTTACACAACTTTATGCAACATGCAACTTTATGCAACAATGCAACTTATGCAACTATGAAACTATATGCAACTTATGCAACTATGCAACTATATGTGACTTATGCAACTATATGCAACTTATGAATGTGTGACCTATATCCTCATAATGCAACTATATCCTCCTAATGGCTTTAAGTTCCTTCTTAGAGGCCTTGAGAGCTAACTATGATGCATAAAACCTGTGAATAGTGCCCATATGGTGTCCTAATAGCCATTACTATTACTTAAATCATACCAATGTTGCCCATATTCCTAATTGGAGGCCTTGATCTTGGTCATTAAGAACATAAGGTTCATTTAAATCCTAATTCCCTTTTCTCCTTCCCTTGATGATGGTACAAGCCTAAACTCCCATATGTGAAGTGAAAAAATACTAATGGTCTCCAAATCCCACCTCGAGGCCAAATATCCCTTAAACATTATATGCATGATCATTCAATGGTTAGTTCATAGACATTGAGGCAAAATATCTCTTAAATAATATCTACATGGTTATTTGAGGCCTAGTTCATGGGCCTTGAATTTGAGAACTTTCATTGTGAGCTTAATGTTCTTGTTTTCTTCCCCTAGACATGGTACAAGCCTTGAGAACCATTCTTATTATGAAAAAACTATTGATGGCACCAAAGATCCCACACATATTGCAACTATATTGCAACTTATGCAACTATATGCAACTATGCAACTATGCAACATGCAACTTATGCAACTTCAGCAACTTTATGGAACTTATGCAACTTTACACAACTTTATCCAACTTTACGCAACTTTACGCAACAACGCAACTTATGCAACTATGCAACTATATGAAACTATATGCAACTTATGCAACTATGCAACTATATGCAACTATATGCAACTTATGAAACTATGCAACTATATGCAACTATATGACGGATAGGTGTGACAATTTCAACTTTATGCAACTAAATGCAACTATATGCAACTATGTTGGTACTATATTGCAACTTATGCAACTATATGCAACTTATGCAACTATATTGCAACTTATGCAACTATATGCAACTATATGCAACTTATGCAACTATATGCAACTATATTGCAACTATATGCACCTAAGAAGATTTAAATAGGACCTAAAAACCTTATGTTCTTTCCTTGACCATGGACAAGACCTAAGTTCCATACATGGTGTGAAAAAATTATGAATGACACCCATATCCCACCCAAGCACCATAGTCTATTAAATAGGATAGATGTGGTGGCTTGAGGCCTTGGTAATGGCCAATGAGCCAAAGAAAATATGTTTAGGACCTCAGGCCCTTTTTTCCCTCTCTAGTCATGGTACACACCTTGAGACCTATTCTTATTATGAAAACGTACCAATGGTTCCAAATGCAACTATATTGCAACTATATTGCAACTTATGCAACTATATTGCAACTATATTCTCAAATATTGGTGAGTGGTCAAATGCAACTATATTGCAACTTATGAAACTATATGCAACTTATACAACTATATTGCAACTTATGCAGCTATATTGCAACAATTTTGTATGCAACTATATGCAACTATGCAACTATGCAACATGCAACTTATGCAACTTCAACAACTTTATGGAATTTATGCAACTTTACGCAACTTTATGCAACTTTACAAAACTTATGTGTAATGATCCAAAACCAAATTCTTCGCTTGGTATCACTAACTACTACTAATTTATTGATGTGTAGGTGTTTATTGAGTTATTAGGAGCATACAAGATTCATCCAACACATGAAGATCATAACATATTCAAGATATATAAGCACAAGCAAGATCTGACCTTTTTATTATGTAGAATCAAGATAATAGATGACCAATCTGGCATAAACCTCAGATGGTCGTACAAGCAATAGATATGAGCTGCTACAAAATGCTCCCGTAAATACAAAAGAAGCCTCCAAATGTCGGATAATCAATGAAGACCAATACCCAGCAGATCTGGATGTCAAACCCTCCAGCTAAAGAGGGCCATGCTCCAAGTGAAGACTGAAACCCTCAAGAATTCGGCCCTGATGGAAGAATGCTCCAAATGAGCCCAAACTTGGTAAAATGATAGATCAGGGCAGTGGGAACCTCCACCTGAAGTTTCAATCCCAACATCCAAGTCCAACCCCTCCAATTGTTGAATCTCCTAAGGGAGTTGCGCCCTCCTGAATAGCTGAAACCCCAATGCAACTCGTCCCTGAAGAAATACACCTCCAAATGGCATGAAAATATCCAAGAATATAGATTGGACTATGAGAGTCCCGTGGGAGAAGTTTCAGAACCAAATCTCAAACAGATCTCTCTAGATATGAGTTTTTGCGAATCACAGGACGTCCCTATGGCTCCAAGATGTCCCAATCTATAGATAATTATATGATGATGATAACCCTCCAGAAAAGTCCTCAAACTGATGATCATGCCCTTGCAAACAAAACCAAAGTGTCGGAATGGCCCTAGGCCCTCTAGATAAGTTGGATCAAACCTCCCTCTAGATAATGATGCGCCCTTGTTGGAATCACAAGAACAGTACAGCCTGCTACCTTCTGAAGCGCTAAATGGAGATAAGCTGAGACTAGAATGGTGTGGAGGAGTCTGTCATCCCCGAGACCAAGCTGTGGAACAAGGTGAGTGGATATTTCACCACTGAGTTGCTTACAAGGGTTTGTACAGCAAAACCCCCAAACTGAATTCTCAAGAGCAATAGCAAATGCTAATCCAAAACTAGAATGAATAATAGGTGTGCCCCAGCCTCTTACTTATAATTTTCCTTCTAATTCTCTGTTGAGTTAGGTTAACTCCCAGGGTTAATATTTTATTCTTCTGTTGAGTTATCTTTTACTCCTTAATCCCTTTCCTTTCTTAATTCAACTTAAAAATATAACTTTAGCCTCATCGACTTCCCCCTTCGGTGTGAGACTATGACCTAGTGGGCAAGGATGATTTTAGGGGCTAAATTTCGCTCATGGGCTAATTTTCCATGGTTTTTCCAAAAACGAGATTCGCTATTTTAAAAATAATTCGCCCAAATTCTATAGGATAAAATTATTTTACCTTAAAAATCGCCAAAATTTTATAAAAACTATATAAAATACTTAGAAATTTGAATACTTTTACAAAAATATCACCAAACATTTATAGTTGACATATGAAGGATTAGTAAGATTCGCCAAGGTTTCTACATTTTAAAATAAATTTCCATCCTTAAAATCATCCCTGCTAGTGGGGGTGCCCAGGCCACTGAGTCTCCTCATCACCTCTGTAAGAGGTGGGGGACATTACAGTCTCCCCTGCTTGAAATTTCTTGTCCTGAAGCAATTCCAAACATGCTTCTCTTACCACGTGTTCCTACTCCCAAGTGACATTCTCAATGGGTAAATCCTTCCACCTGATCAGGTACTCCTTGATGCTTCGGTTTCTGAGCCTCTTCTCCCAGACTTCTAGTACCTCCTCCGAAATCAAAACAAGTTGTCCCTCCTCATCCATGGGGGGTAATACCTCAATAGGCCTGATGTGTTGACCGGGGGATTTCTTAAGGCACGAGACATGAAAAACGTTGTGAATTTTTCTGCCCTCTGGAAGCTCCAGCTCATAAGCTACGCCCCCTATCCTCCTACTAACTCTATAGGGTCCAAAGAAACTTGGTTGTAGTTTCTCTGCTCCACTTCTTTTGATAGAATCCTGCATGTATGGTTTTAGCCTCAAATAGACTAAATTGCCAACCTCAAAAGTCCGTTCAACTCTGTGGTTGTCCGCTTGGACCTTCTGCTGTTTTTGTGCCCTCTATAGATGATCCTTCAATTCCCTGAGAATATATTGGCTCTGCTATATCCAATCCTGTACCATCGGTGCCCTGCTGTCACCGAATGCAATCTCTACAAATGACAAAGGATCATAACTATACAAAGATCTGAATGGTGACATTCCAATAGACATATATTGGGTGGTGTTGTAGCAATACTCTCCCAAATGCAACCATCTGACCCATGCTTTTTGTTTCCCTACCACATAGTTTCTGAGATAGCCCTCCACCCACTTGTTGATTATCTTTGTGTGTCCATCTGTCTGAGGGTGATAGTTGGTGTTAGGGGTCAAAGATGTACCAACCAACCTGAATAACTCCTACCAGAAAGTACTCATAAACCTGCTATCCCTATCGCTGACAATGGTCTTGGGTAGGCCATGCAACCTGAAAATCTCTCTGAAAAACAGTTCGGCCACCTGTGCTGCACTGAAGTCGGTAGCTATGGAAAAGAAGTGTGCAAACTTTATTAACCTGTCCACCACTACAAATATGCAGTCTTTTCCTTGCATATTTGGTATCCCAGTGATGAAATCCATGGATATGCTTTCCCATTTGTGTTTTGGAATGGGCAAGGGTTGTAAAAGTCATGTCGGGTGTGTGTGCTCATCCTTGTTTGCCTGACATGTCGTACACTCTTTGAAGTGCCTAATCACATCCTCCTTGAGCCCTTTCCAAGAGAATCTTTCTCTCACCTACCTGTACGTCTTGCTGATCCTCTGGTGTCCCACCATTGGTGAGTCATGGCATCCTTGCAATACCTTGGCCTAGAAGGCCGATCCAAAAACCAAGAATATTCGGTCTTTGTAGTAGATGAGGTCATTAATAACCTTGAAATATTCATCTTGAACCTGTCTGTCTAGTAGTTGGCATGCAAACTGATCCTCTGCATACTCCATCACTAGTTGGTATTTCTAATCAACTAATATCCATGTTATGTCAAGGATGGATGGTCTCCTGGATAAGGCATCAGCCACCACGTTATTCTTTCCTTTGAAAAACTCAATGTCAAAGTGATAGGCCTATATTCTGCTTACCCATTTTTGTTGCCTCTCGTTCAAGTCCTTCTGTTCCAATAAGTATTTGAGATTGTTATGATATGACTTGACAACAAACCGAGAACCTACTAAGTATTGTCAGAATTTGGCTAGTGCATGCATGATATCCAGCATTTCTTTATCATAAATGCTATAGAGTAGTTCAGGACCCCGGAGTTTTCGGCTCTCATAGGCAAGAGGGTGCCTCATTTGCATCAGTACAGCCCCTATTCCTTCCCCAGGTGCATCACACTCCAAGGTAAATGGAAGACTAAAATCTGGAAGGGACTGGGCATGTACTCATCACCTTCTTCATCTTGTCCATCTTTTTTTGAGCCTCCTTGTCCCACTTGAATGCTCCCTTCTTAGTCAAATCGGTCAAGGGTGCACACAATTGAGAGAACCCCTTGACAAACTTCCTGTAATATGAGAATATTCCCAGAAATCCTCTCAATTCTGTGAGTGTCTTAGGAGTGGGACATTCCATGATGGCTTCAATTTTCTCCTGATGCACCTGTACCCCTTTTTCTCCGATAATGTGTCCTAGATAAAGGACCTATGTCATTCCAAACTCACATTTGGACTCCTTAGCACATAGCGACTATTCTTCCATAATTGAAAAAATATGGTCCAAATGCCTAAGATGCTCCTCCCATGTCTTGTTGTAGATAAGCAAGTCATCAAAGAATACCAATAGGTGCTTCCTTAGCTGCTTGTTGAATACATGGTTCATACATGACTGGAACGTAGCAGGGGAATTGGTTAACCCAAAGGGCATCACCAGAAACTCATAATGACCATAGTGACATCCAAAAGTTGTTTTTGAGATGTCTTCCTCCCTCATCTTGATTTGATGATAGCCAGAATGAAGGTCAATCTTAGTGAAGTAGACGACCCCATGCAATTCATCCAACAATTCATCAATCCTTGGTATTGGGTACCTGTTTTGATGGTATTTTTATTCAAGGCCTTGAATTCAATGCTCATTCTCATAGTGCCATCCTTCTTCTTCACCAACACTATTGAAGAAGCAAAAGGACTACTGCTAGGCCGGATGTGTCCCATGTCCAGAAGTTCCTTGATGGCCTTTTCTATCTCATCTTTGTACTTCTTGGGATGTTTGTACGGTGTGGTGATCACTGGTTTGGCCCCTTCCTCTAGCTCAATGATGTGCTCAAATCCTCTATCTAGTGGAACACCCGGAGGAATAGGCCCAAACACCTTGTGGTGTTTGTCAAAGATTTCCTTGATTTATGGAGTGTAATGAACCTTACCCTGTTCATCCACACATGTCACAACCCTACATTCGGCTGCATATACTATTTCATCCCTCCGGAATATGGATTCCATTCTCTTGGTCGTGAATACCTTTGCAACATTCCCTGTCATGCCCTGAAGCACTACCTTTCATCCACCCTCCTCTGTGAATGACATTTCCATCATTTTGTAGTTGGTGGTGACAGGCCCTAATGTGCTGAGCCACTGAACTCCTAGGATGATGTTGGTATCCGGAAGGTCCATGACATAGACATCATGTGTCAACTCATGCCCTCCCAAGGTAATCTTTAGGCCCAGAATATATCTGTCACGGGGCATGGTGCTTCCTCCTGCAACCTCCACTTTGAATCCTTCAAATTCTACTATGGGTATGTGTCTTCTCTTCAACAATGTTGCATCAATGAAGTTGTGGGAAGCTCCTCTATCAATCAAGACCAAGACTCTCTGACCCTGCAAGACCCCCCTCATTCGAAAGGTGTTATACTTGGGCACTCCACTGATAGATGCCAAGGTGGCCATACTATCTTGTCCTGTAATTTGTTCTTCCTCTGTTGTTTCAGTGGTTTCTGCCTCCATGTTCTATATCTTTCCAATCTCATATTCTTCTTCATTATCTGAAGTGACCTCAATGTAATGTACCTGTCCACATCCCATGCACTTGTGTGAGGGATTCCATGGTTCCTTGCATGTGAAGTAGAGTTGTTTCCTTCTCAGTTCTCTCCTGGTGTTATCATCTATTCTGCCACGACCCCTGTCATAACCCTTAGGGTCACGTCCTCCCTGGTTTATTGGAGTCCTTTGATCTCTTCCACCATAGTTAAGAGGAGGCCTGGGCATGAATTTTGGTTTAGAAGCTAGACCCAAATCCCTTGTCTTCCAAATGGCCTCTTGTAGGTTAATAGGCTTGAAAGCCTTTACCCAGCCCTTCAAGGGTTCCATCAACCCTTTTGTGAAAAGCATCATGAGCCTGGTCAGGGACATATATTGCACCATCACTGCCAACCTATGGAATTCAACAATGTATGCCTCAGCCATACATGTTTGCTTGATTTGGGTGAGCTCCCAGAAATGTATCTCAGGATCTCCTTGATCAAATCTATCAATGAGCCTCTGAGTGAATTCTGTATAGGATACAATCTGGTTGTGGCCGAGTGTGGTGAGCCCATGATACCACCAGTTGTGGGCCTTTCCATCCATGTACATAGTGGAAAACTTGATGGCCTCCATCTCTCTCATGGGGTTAAGATGCAGATAAGTATCCAGCTTTTGCACCCACACTTGTGCTATCATCTTGGCTGTACCATCAAAGTATGGAATTTCTATCTTCCCTGCCCTTCATTCAAACTCAAAGTTGCCCCTATGGTTCATCCTAGGCTGGTTTCTGAACCTGAGTTGGCAATACTAGTCTAGGGACATCTGTCTTTGAACTCTCATATCCAAGTTGTAGTATTCCTTGGTACTCCTGGTCAATTGTTCCACAAAGTCTTCAACCTGTTCATGTTTCCCTTGCTCATCTGTGAATGTGGGAATGTATGGTCTAGGGTTATCTCTGCTACCTGAGTGTCGGCCTAGCTGTTCATCTGTGAATGTTGGCATGTATGGCCTATGATTGGCCCTGCTACCCATCTTCCCATGGGGTGTGCCACCTCCCAGACTTCCTTCGGATCCCGGTGCTTTCTTCGGGTTATATCTGACTTCCTCATGGGTTCCACCGGAACCACCAGCCTCCTTATTCCCATATGTATCAGGATCCTTCCCTCAATGGGTTACTTGCATCAGAAGGTCAGTTATCCTAGATTGGTTCTCATTCATCTTCTATAGATTCTTGTCAACCTTCTTCAAGGTTTCAGAAATTTTGGTCTGTCCCCTTCTGTTGGTTTCTTGATACTCATCCAAATGTTGGACCAAGGTGCTTTCTGTGCGGTTCATGTTTTGATAGAACTTACCAAATTTGGCTACTAAAAAATCCAAGCCCTAAGGCTCATGGTCATCCCCTGACCCTTCCATTTCTGCCTCTGTTTCACTATTGTTTTTCTTCCTCCGACCCATAACAATTCCACTGTACCTCTGCATGCGTCGATCCCTCCACAGGTTTGGAGGATCGAAGCTCTGATACCACTGTAATGATCCCAAACCAAATTTTTTTCTTGGTATCACTAACTGCTACTAATTTATTGATGTGCAGGTGTTTATTGAGTTATTAAGAGCATACAAGATTCATCCAACACATGAAAATCATAACATATTCAAGATATAGAAGCACAAGCAAGATTTGACCTTTTTATTATGTAGAATCAAGATAATAGATGATTGATCTGGCATAATACTCAGATGGTCGTACAAGAAATAGATATGAGCTGCTACAAAATGCTCCTATCAATACAAAAGAAACCTCCAAAGGCCAGATAATCAATGAAGACCAATACCCAGTAGATCTAGATGTCAAACCCTCTAGCTGAAGAGGGCCACGCTCCAAGTGAAGACTAAAACCCTCAAGAATTCGGCCTTGATGGAATAATTATCCAAATGAGCCCAAAATCGGTCAAATGATAGATCAGGGCAGTGGAAACCTCCTCCTAAAGTTTCAAGCCCAACGTCCAACTCCAACCCCTCCAACTGATGAATCTCCTAAGGGAGTTGCACCCTCCTGAATAGCTGAAACCCCAATGCAACTCGTCCATGAAGAAATACACCTCCAAATGGCATGAAACTCTCCAAGAATATAGATCGGGCTATGAGAGTCCCATGGGAGAAGTTTCAGAACCAAATCTCAAGCAGATCTCTCTAGATCTAAGTTTTTCTGAATCACAGGACTTCCCTTATGGCTCCAAGACGTCCCAATCTGCAGAAAATTATATGATGATGATAACCCTCCAGAAAATTCCTCAAACTGATGATCATGCCCCTGAAAAAAAAACCCAAGTGTCGGAATGTCCCCAGGCCCTCTAGATAAGTTGGATCGAACCTCCCTCTAGATAATGGTGTGCCCTTGCTGGAATCACAAGAACAATACGGCCTCCTACCTTCTGAAGTGCTAGATGGAGATAAGCTGAGACTAGAATGGTGTGGAGGAGTCTGTCATCCCCGAGACCAAGCTGTGGAACAAGGTGAGTGGATATTTCACCACTGAGTTGCTCACAAGGGTTTGTACAACAAAACCCCCAAATTGAATGCTCAAGAGCAATAGCAAATGCTAATCCAAAACTAGAATGAATAATAGGTGCGCCCTAGACTCTTACTTATACTTTTCCTTCTAATTCTTTGTTGAGTTAGGTTAACTCCCTGGGTTAATCTTCTATTCTTCTGTTGAGTTATCTTTTACTCCTTAATCCCTTTCCTTTCTTCAGTCAACTTAAAAATACAACTTTAGCCTCATCTACTTCCCCCTTCAGTGTGAGACTATGACCTAGTGAGGGTGCCCAGGCAACTGAGTCTCCTCATCACCTCTCTAAGAGGTAGGGGACATTACATTATGGAACTTATGCAACTTATGCAACTATGCAACTTTATGCAACTATATGCAACTTATGCAACTATGCAACTATATGCAACTATATGATGGATAGGTGTGGCAATTTCAACTTTATGCAACTATATGCAACTATATTGGTACTATATTGCAACTTATGCAACTATATTTCAACTTATGCAACTTATGCAACTATATGCAACTATATGCAACTATGAAACTTATGCAACTATATTGCAACTTATGCAACTTTACGCAACTTTATTGCAACTTATGCAACTATATTGCAACTTATGTGACTATATGCAACTATATGCAACTTATGCAACTATATTGCAACTTATGCAACTATATGCAACTATATTGCAACTATATGCAACTAGGTGTGGCAATTTCAACTTTATGCAACTATATGATGGATCGGTTTGGCAATTTCAACTTTATGCAACTAAATGCAACTATATGTAACTGTGTTGGTACCAAAAATGTATATTGGCACGATAACTTATCTTCTTGTTTTAACGAGTGTAGGTACCACCAAATAGGTATCTGTCGGATCTATCTTCCTCGAGTGATGATCAAGATATAGTAAGAGAGGTTGAAAGTAAGACGTGTTGTACTAGATCTATTGGTTCTAGATCAACTAGGTTGGAAAAGGTAAGGAAAATATTTCGTACCCGCATGCAATCTTATTTTGCCAACGGAGGGTCGTGTAATTATGATGTTGAGAGCATAGGTGACATTGAGTTTCCCTTGAGGTATAAACATCTAGTGCAACTATGGGCACCTAAGGAGCTACCTAAAGTGGACACAGATTTCTTCATCGGTGGGAGGATGTATCACATTGCTCCTTCATCCTTACATGGATTGGGGTTATTTTCCATGGATGGCATAAAGGAGGACTATGGAAATGTAACTGAATTGATGGAGTATGTCGGACCATTATACAAATACAATCACTAGTTGACATTGGTCCGATATACGCAAAGTATGTGGAGATACGGAGTTGCCGCAAATTATATACAACTACTAGATAACAATCAAAATAAAGGGACAACTATGTATATTGATGGAAGGCCAAAAGCTATTGGAAACATTGCGGGATTTATAAATAGTACATGACCAGTGGAAACAACTAAGAAACTGAACTGCATATTTGAGGCACGCAAAGGAAATCATATATTTGTATGTGCAACAAAAACAATAGTTCCAGGTGAAGAGTTGTTGATCGATTACAACTTAAACCGAATAGATGGAGAGGGTGATCGTGGAAAGGCACCCACTTCGCCTCAGTAGGTAAATGTTAAATACAGTAAAAACTTATGACTACAACTAAATTTCATAAATTTCATTATTTATTTTTTCTGTTATTAGTGCAATATTTCATTTTCTTAATGCTACATGTGAATTTCCTAACTTTTATTGATTGATTTATTGTGTCAACATCTGTCTAAGGTGATTGTGGTATAAAATCACTTGATACATCTCTCCAGGGTGACCGTGGCAATGCACCCGGAGTGCCTCACCAAGTAAATGTTAAATACAGTAACAACTTATGACTACAACAACTAAATTTCTGAAATTTCAATTTTTTTTTCTGATATTACTCCAATATTTCATTTTTTAATTGTTACGGGTGAATTTCATAACTTTTGTTGATTGATTTATTGTGTCAACTTCTGTCCAGGGTGAACGTGTCTGATTTTCACCCGTTACATCTCTCCAGGGTGACCGTGGAAAGGCACCCACAGTGCCTCACCGGGTAAATGTTAAATATAGTAACAACTTATGACTACAACAACTAAATTTCTGAAATTTCATTATTCTTTTTCTGATATTACTCCAATATTTAATTTTTTAAATGTTACAGGGGAATTTCATAACTTTTGTTGATTGATTTATTGTGTCAACTTCTATCCAGGGTGAACGTCTTCGAGTTTCACCCGTCACATCTCTCCAGGGTGACTGTGGAAAGGCACC
>JASDQU010011347.1:183294-199146 GCA_032191745.1 Picea mariana
AAACACTAGTTTCTCATAGATCCTGATGCAACTCTAATGAAAAAAGTTCACAACTATTGGTTCCAACATCTTATCAATAATTTTCCTATCAATTTGTGAATCCCTATAGCCTGGAAACTAGTAGAAGAAGATGCCATGTACTTTTCCCCTAATGAAAGTAATTATATTACTTCTTGCTAGACTAGGATATCACACCTAACCTCAAGTTGAAACAAAACCTTGCAATGTTCTTCCTAGTATTAGCATCACATACCTAGAACAAGTCCACAAATCCATGCTAAACATTAGCTCTTCATCCTCAGCATACCTCATCCCATAATGAATTTTTCCCTTCAAATATCGATGTKCTTTGCATCATCTTGGTGAATATACCTCAAATCAACCATGAACTAGATAAATGTATTCACTATAAAGAAAATATCAGATCAGGTAGTCATCAAATACATAATGGAACCTATCAATTTTGTATACACCAAAGGATCCACCAAACCTACATCTACTTCGATAATCAACTTCAAATTTAGAACCATGGGAGTAGCCAAAGGCTTGCAATCTAGCATCTAAAAATTCTTCAGAATCTTTACCCTATACTTCCCTTTCCTAAGGAAAACTTATCCCTCTCCATTCCACACCTCTATACCCATAAAATAATGCATAACATTGAATTCATTCATGTTAAATTTGGATTCCAACTCCCCCTTGCACCATGTTATGAGATTCTCACTACCACTTATAAGGATCATGTCATCCACATATAAAACTAATAGATTATATTTATCAAATGGATAGAAAAGGTTAGGATATGTAGAAGTTTTGGTACTCACAAATCTATGAGTACCAAGCATGCAATTCTTACTTCAACTCATATAGGACCTTCTCCAACCTACATAAATGGGTATCCCATCCATGTACTTCCAACCCCATAGGTGGATTGATGTACACTTCTCTATATTGTCATTCATAAATGTTTTTTTTACATCCATTTGATATAAATACTGACTAAAATAATATGCAAGAGAAAAAAATATCTTGATAGAAATTTATCACTCAATTCGATCAAAATTCTCATCTTAGTTAACTCCCTCTCTCTGGAAGAACCCTCACATGACAAATTTGTTATTTTATTTCTCCATGTTCCCATCAATTTCATGCTTCACCTTGTACAACCACATGGAATTAATCAATAGCATCCCATGTGATCTTAGCACAATCTTCCAAACATTGTTTTGTAAACTGGATATGATACAGTTCCTTTGCCATGATATCTATCCACGCCTACTCTAAAGTTTCCTCATCAAAAATTAAAAGGTTGTAGATCAATAATGGAGGAAGTTAGTGAAACATAACTTGAAAAATTGTTGTGGGTTTGAACCACCCAAAACGAATTATTTTGTGTTCCTACTTGCTCCTATGCCTCTTTTAATGTCTAGGTAATCTATCTAGGCTTCTAAGATGAAATAGATGGTAAAACAAAATATGTTCCTACACTAGAGCCTTGCTAATCTAAATATTTGTTTTCATAAATCTATAGATCATTATTTGGGATAGCAAGATTTTATGCCCCATAAAACTCCCTATGAGGTTCCTAAGATTTAGATGACTAAGAACCCTCATTGAAATTCACATGTTGGCTCACTACTATCTTCCATTGTGACAAAATGCAGACTTTGTGAGCCTTGGAGGACTTTTTGTAACAAGAAAATATTCCCTTAAAGATAGAATATTCTAGCTTAGATCTATTCTCATCAACAACATGAATATACACAAGACAACTAAAAACATGAAAGTGAGATACCTATGGTTTCTCACCAATAAAATATTATTTTTCCATACTGTCCTTCAAGATCATGTGATGAACTATATTTACAATGTAGACAATTGCATTGCATGCTTCTTCCCAAAGAATCATGGGTAGATCTAGATTATGAAACGTAGCATCAGTTGTCTCTATGGTGAACCTATTCTTCCTCTTTTTAACCCTATATTATTGATGAGTATAGGGTACTATCATATCCCTCTTGATCCTTTCATCCATACAAAAGTATTTAAACTCCTTGGAGGTGTACTCTCCTCCAGTATCTAATCTCGTCATCTTAATCCGCTTACATGGCTACTTCTCATTTTATTAGCTTGGGGCATGAGAAGACTCAGTATCATGAATCACAATGGTAGATATTTTAGTTGGGTCTCTTAGCACTCTTTCCTTACAAACAATATTTCCCAGCAGCATCCCAAATGGCATCTAGAGTATGCATTTCTTTAGGTTAAGGTAGATATACATTTGTCAGCACCTCTTGAACATCAACTGCAACATTGCAAAATGGTCATTCATGAAACTGTACAAATGGTCGATTCATCCAAATAAAATTGTAGGAACATATGGATAATATGACTATCCTAGAGAAGGTTTTTGGGGCGTTCTTCAAACTGAACGGCACGACATTGTAAGCATAGGAATTCCACTCCATTGTGGAAGTTGTTAACTTGTTTTCTTTGGTGATTCACACTGAATGGTATCCTGAGAATCTGTTATTGAATGAGTGGGCTTACTTACTCACAATATGATATAATACTTCATCATTTGAAAGGGTGGGGAAGGGATCATGAACGTAAGCTACATTCAAATCTTGTAAATTTAAATTTTTGGAACCTATTGAATACTTCATCCTTGGTATTTATAAAGATATTGAGTTTTTTTAAAGGTTTCATTAATAAATGTTATGTGTCAATGAAGATGATGAAATAATTCCACACACATATGAATGAATCAAATCAAGATCCCTCTTGACACACTTTCCAAGTGCACATGCCTTGCACATTTGTGTCTTCTATATCTTGAAGTTTTTCAATCCCTCCACCATGTCCTTCAAGAGAGGTAATTCTCCATAGTGCAGGTGACCAAATATATTATGCCAAATCTCACACAATTGATCATTTACATGCATTAGGGCTCCAGGTTTGATCAAAGCAACAAGAAACCTATAAAGTCCACCCTCACATATACCTCTAGTGAAAACTTAACTAGGATCCTAGCTACGATTTCTAATAATAACTTGTGCAACATCAAACTCAACCACACATCTAATATCTACCATGACCGACACTAAAAGAGGACTCTTAGGTAAACCAAGAACATATAAAACATTATCAATCTTAATAACATCACCTGAAGGCATGTGGAATGAGACAAATCCCATTCTCATAATTGGATAAGTGTCATCATTACCCAACTCAAACTATATGCATGCCTTCAATGCCTGAAGCCTACTAAAATCCTTCTTATTGAAGGTCATGTCTCTTTATGCTCAATTATGCACATACCACCCTACACTAGAAATGGTGTTAGTGGAAAGGAATGAAATCATGGTGAAGGTGGTCTCAAGCATAAATGAAATACCATCCACTATTAAAGCTTCTACAGTCCCTGAAAAATACTTCTAATGATGATGTTTTCCCTTCCCTTTCTTATTCTAAGGATATTGAGAAGAATAATGTCCATTATTGTGGCACTTGAAGGACTTTAAGTTACTCAAGTCTTACTTTCCCTAGTTCAACCTGAATACTCCTTCTTCTTCTAACCCAATATGGGGTGTGCTTTCTTATCACCTTTCCACATCTTCCTAATGAGTGTCAATTTCTAACTCTTCTCCAAAAAAGATAAAATAACATCCAGTCTGGTCTCCTCCTAAATGAAATTATCCCAAAGTTTCTCAAAAGTGGGAAGCTTCTCAGTACAAACTCCCCAAATGAATAGAACCCAAGATAAGGAGAACCCATTTAAGGCAATGGGCACCAAGTCCCCATTCTCCACCTTCAACCTGATAGCGGCAAACTAATCTCGACTCTAGTGATCTTCATATGAAAATTGGCCATTGTGTTTGTATCACTCATGTTTGTGGAAATGAACATGTTTTTCAATAGAATCTTGCAATTAACATTTACACTCTAATACAAAGTGACTAGGAAATCATATATATCCTTAGTTGTCTTCCTTACAATGTGAAGGATCAAGTGGCCATTCACTAAATAAAGAATGATTTTCTTCACCTTGGCCTTATTTTTATTAAGCTTGGCTGATAGTTTAGCATCTAATAGGAGCTATAATATTTTTATCCATATAGCTCCAAAGATCAGCATATTCCTATATCATATATAGTATGCACTTCCATGATGTGAAGTTGGAAGTTCCCTCTAGATGGTCACACTCTCTTAGATTAAGATTGATCATATTTGTAGCTTCTAGAACATTCTAAAACCAAACAATTTAGCCCAAAACACAAATTAGATACAACACTCCAATCACTAGAGCACTTAGGGCATCACAACCCGTGACCTCTCAGAGGTATGAATCTCTTCAAGAACTAAATTCTCTTAGGCATCACACCCACTAAAACCCTCCAACAACTCCCTTTCATAGACAATGGACCTATCCATATATCGGTTCCTAAAAGATATTTGAATCAAAACTCCCATACCATGTTAAAATTTTAACTCACAATTTTGAATCTAGAATTACAACCTATAGCTACAAAATTGAAAGTCTAGGAACCACCTATTAAAAATTCAAATTTGCATCTACTAAAAAAATACTTGATAAATTCATGAATACAAACAATACATTCTACAATCTAATGAAAAACCGCAAATGAGTATGAACCATTCTAATTAAATTTACAATTTGGAAAGTTAGGATAGTATACACAGTCTCCAAATAAATATCACATTACTTTATTATTAAAGGAGATTACGAAAACATATAACACATTGGTTGAAAATACTTTCGCTCACGTCAACACACTAATAAATACACCAACCCTTTTCCCCACACAAACTATTAAGCTAATGTGTCCTCCTCTCCTTTCATAAACTAAGAAGATTAAGGGAGAACTATAATAGATACTTACTAACACTAACCAGTGCGTTAAACTTAACCATGTGAGTCTCAATAAGTGTGCCCCATTAGAAGAGAGGGTAACCCCAATTCATAAATGCACCCTTATAGTGATCATTAATGAGAAGAATGAGTCCTCCACTAATCAACCTGACCACTAGGATATAACAACCATCATAACCACACCATACCAATTAATGTTCTTAGCATCAAGTGTAACCACTAGCATTAATGCACTCTATTGCTTTAGCATTAAAGCACCCACCTAGGTACTAAGCATGCCCATCATGGAAGTGAACAACTCTGAAAAAGAAAAACGGGTAAAGAGGGTTCATTAAACAAACTACATTAAGATCACCTCACAAGTGAGACCTCATGCCCATCATGGAAGTGAATAACTCTGACAAAGAAAAAAAGGTAAAGAGGGTTCATTAAACAAACTACATTGACTAAAATCACCTCACAAGTGAGACCTCTCTCTAGATATACCATCTATGTTGTTGCTCAACTAAGCTTAAGGGAAAAGAACTTTGGAGCAATGAAGTAAATTTCTAATATGTAATGGTCTATATAATTTATTAGATGAAGAATCCATTTGAAGTGCAACATAAATTCAAAATATTAATAATTAAGTTAGAAAACAAAGACTTTTATAAAAAATCTTGGATGGATTAATAAAATAATAATGGATCATTTGAAAATGTTTGGTTCACCTAGTTTATGTATGCTTGATAAGAGGTAAGTTGGATATAAAAAATGTGAAGGTTATTTAATTTTATCTACTTTATCATAATTGTAATTATTTCATGGATTGTACTTTCTAACTCGACAATAATGTGAAAAATGTGTGTATGATCTTTCTATAGTAAGAATATACAGTATTTGTAAGAAAATGTACACATATATGCCCCTTTTTCAAGCTAGGAAAGTAAACCTACCTCCAATTGGTGTATAATTTTATAACCATCTAGTCAAACAAAGCTAAATCGTAACTTAATAGAGGCAGGTTTCCTCCCTAAAGAACAATGTATATAGAAGATCTTGAATCTCCATTTTTATTTGTTTCCGGTGTATTTATCCTAACTTCAATCCAACTAACCAACTAACTATTGACTATTGGAGTATTAATAACCATCAATTTATTTTATGCATCCATTGAAGACACCATAATTAAATCCTCTTAATGGTTCGAGGAATTTGAAAGTTCATGTGTCCTCTTTTCCAATCAAATGAACTCCATGCTTGGGATCAATAGGAGGGGAGAACTATCTCCTATGTATGGAAATAATATTGAGTTTTTGTTGGTGTTTTATATGATTCTCATATATGATAGTTATTGCCTTATCATTAATAATAAGATTCACTTTCATACATCAGTTATCATAGAATAACTATACCCTAAAAATCTCAATTATAACAATGCAGCGGAAATAATAAGATATAGAAATGTTAACCATGCACAGTAGACACAAGAACATAAGAGTTTATCTTGTGAAACTCAAACTTGGGAGAAAACCCAACAACGTTTCTCTAGAAGAATTCAGTCCAAGATATTATCATTACATCACAATCAATAGCCAAAATACCATATAGAAAAGATCATTCCCAAGGCTAGCATCACCAAAACCTAGCTCCTCAATAATATGCCCAATAATAACCAATCAAGAGCTTCTCCAAGTGTGGCACACTCTCCAAGATATCTAATAACCCCAAAATAGTGAAACTGCCAAAATTGTAGTTGCAACTGCCTTGTGTGAACTGCAAAAGGAATTGTCTGATTGTCAAAATGAAATAATCCAATCCTATATTTATATTGATCTAGGCGCCAATCTAGAGTTGACTTCTTATTTATGGGTCTTCAATTTTATTATTATTTTTCTTTTGGGGTCGACTTCTCTTCCTGGGTCTTCAACTTCTTCTTGGGGCTTCTGCAATGGTATAGATGGGTCTTCTTGTACTTTCTTGTGGAGAATGACTTGCCGAAGTTGCAAATATCCAACACTCCCTCTCAATGAGGGAGGATTATCCATAGTTGTATTTCTTCTATCATAGAAAGGTCGTCTTCATCAGTCATGTTGATGTGTCATCACTGCACATGCATTCCATCCTGGAATATGCTTTTGGTAGCATATCGAGTCCATCCACTCCTTGACTAGAGAAGGACTACACCTAGGCCATTCACCACTAGCATGGCCTCGTGAGTGAATGAATCATTAGCCTTGGTCATATATGCACTAGAATAGCCTTGTGCATGACCAATCTAGGATAATTTCTTCATGATGTTTATCTAGGCCACTCACCACCAGCAAATCATCGTGGATGAGTGAATCATTCTCCTTTGGTCATATCAACACTAGCATAGCCCCATGCATGACCAATCTAGGAAGAATGCCTTCCCGGACCTAGATAATATCAACATACCTGGTCCATTCACCACTAGAAGATCCCCATGAGTGAATGAGGCATTCTCCCCTTGTTCATATCAGCACTAGCATAGCCTCGTGCATGACCAATCTAGGGGAATGTTTTCCCGATGTTGAAACATCAACGCTCATCACTAAACAAATCAGCATGGCTAATCCTATGTACCATCCTCCTCAACCAAATCAGCATGTCCACTCTAGGAGGATATCTACAATGTGCTCATCTATGGATAAGTATTGGAGCTTCACTGCTCCCTTTTGTACCATGTCTCGGATGAAGTCCTGCAAGAATCTTTTGAAGTTGCACCACTTCACGACTTGTGACACTAGATATGACATACTATGTCTCTATTGTATTGAGTGCTACAGAAGTCTGCTTCCATCTCATCCTGGAAATTTTAATTGATTCCAAGTTGAAGCAGTGCCCTGTGGTACTCAATTTGTCTATTTCACTCCCTTCTCAATCAAAATCTGTATATATTTTCATCCTCACTTCATCACCTGAGACAAACCATATCCAATTGTACCATGCTTCACTGCCACCCACTAGAACTTCCTTGGCTTCAACCAAATATTGGCTCAGGGTGCTCACTACAAAGAAAATATCCATCCACGTGTTAACCAGGTACATCAAGGATCTAATCAACTGCATGTAATATTGTGATCCACCAAATATGAATCTAAAGTAGAATCGCTCAACTTCTTTAAATTTGTCATCATAGGTGTAGTCATGGACTTGCAGTCCATAATATTGAATCTCATCAGTATCCCCTGAATGAGGAATATCTCATCTGATATCATCACACCTCTAATCCCATAGTACATCCAGCCAAGATCCTCCATCTCAAACTCTAAGGCCAACTCCCTTTATCACTGAAATAGGTTATGTTGTCCAATCTGCCTAATTGGTTGTTCCCTCTATGACTGAGACATAATCCATACCCAGTCCTCCTAATTGGATTCCTCCTTTGTCAATATAGCAAGATCCCACCTGGATCTAGGGAGGGGACTCCCTTTGAATAATCGTCTCTCTCTTGATCCAACTGAGTCTCTTTGAGATCAAGCTCACTCTGAGTCTATACATTCTTTTTTAAAACCAATCTCATCAAGTATGCATCGATCCTAGAGTACCATGCTCAATCTGAAACATGACTCCCTCTGAGTCTGTACAATCTTTGGAGCCATCTACTCCCTCTGCATCTTCTAAAGTCTGATCTCCAATGAATTGTCATGGGAGGTTTCTCCTCCCTACTATATCCTAAGGTTTGACTCCCTCTGAACACTTTGGGCTATGGAATCAAAATTCTGAAATTGAATGAAAACATTGACTGGCCTGTAGAACTCTCCATAGGATAAAGGCTAAATGAGGCAATGAATCTGAGTTATAACTTGAATTTAATTAGAGTGGTAAGAGGAAAGAGATACAGATAACCACATAAGATCATTATGAAAAGGAATTCTGAATTAGCTAAGAAGAAACATACACAGTTTAAATTGCTTAAGCCAAGAGCATCAAATGATGAATTCTAGGCCTTTAAATCTCCAATTTAAAGAGAAGAAAAATGTATATGACATCAAAGATCACAGGAAACACATACAATGAGGGAATGCAAAACTCATATCATAGCCATTAGAATCTTTTCATAAACAATTCAATGTTGTTGCATATGTATTCAATTCAGCCCTAGAAAATTACAATGAAGTTCAGAACCACCAGAACTATGCCCTTGCACTTCTGCCCACGCTTAATACACTCAGAACCTCTAACACTTATACAATTCAAGTTCCTTCAATGTGCAACCGATTACAATAACTAAAATGAAACGTTTCAGCTTCTACAATGATTACAACTGACAGTTTCCAGAAAAAAAAAACATTTCATGATCCCTACAGATTCCTCTTACGCTCCAGCACCTTCTTCTGCCACGTTCTCTTTGAAGTGTCACTCATAATATTTCAAATATAATTGCATTTATCCATACTCTCATTAAACATTTGGGAATAATATATTTGAAATAAAAATAATTCCCAAATATTTTTCTATGGTGTAGAATTAAATTTTCATAATTTAATTCATGCTCATGGTTTTTAAGACCATGTTTTGTTTGCCCAATTCACCATTTCATTGTAAAAACATTTACTTTTACCATATCCTTGTGAAAAACATTTACTGTGTAATGTTTTTCCAATTTACCATTTCACTATGGAAAAACATTTACTGTGTGTTTTTTTTCAGTTTACCATCTTTGGTAAAATACCTTTTATCTTCTTCTTTTACTTCTTGAAACCTTTGGATAAAGAATTATCCAAGTCTTAGTTCAAGTGCATCTTCCCATTTAAATATTTTTCATGGAAATTAATCTCTTTGATTTGTAAAATGTGAATTTTACCTCTGTAAAACAATTTCACTGCGAGCAAGAATTTCTTTTATTGGAAATACCATAATCATTATTGAAATGCACTCCTGGAAAAATGTCGTCCATAAAACATATGATAAATGATTTCATCTATTATATTGGGATTGGGCCAAAGTGGTTTAAATCAACTTCTTTTACCTCCGATGTGCTCCACGTAAAAACACGTGTCCACCAAAGAAACCATGGTAGTATTCCTCGGTCTGCCTTCACAAAATTAACCTTTTTGCTACTTCAATCTCCAACAAGTATGTGCACCCTCCATCCAACCTTTGACTTTTCCACATTATCAATTGAGATTCATGCCCATGATTTGACGTGATTCCGTAAATTAAATATTGGATTAAATATTAATATAAATATAAAAATATTTATATTAATAATAATAACCCCCTTTTTTCTATTTGCAAAGGCTTTTGGGCATATGAGGCTTAACACATGACTTTGTGGATAGGATAAGGGTGCTTAATAAAAGGCATATTTTTTTATTTTCAACGGGAATATGAAAATAAGGGTAAAAATGAATGAAGTGATGGAACTGAGGGCTTTAGATAAGAATTAACGCTAGGTATAAGCTTGGGATATTTGCTAACTTTTGACTCGTGGAGTACATGACTTTTTGGATGCCCATTGGGTGAAGTATTTAGGTGATGGGAGCTTCACGGAGATGGTGACAAAGTTTGAAAATCTAAGTGGAAAAATAACACAAGGACAAGATGCATTGGGAAAAATTAATGCAAATTAACATGTGATCAATGGTCCACCGAGTCTCATCAACTTTCGATATCGAGGGTTGAAAAAAATGGTTTTGGGTAGACCTCTTTTCACCCTGATGTGCCTCTGAGGGTGCCACGCGTCCATGAATGAAACCGCCATAGTTTTCCCCGGGCCACCTTCGAATGATTATATTCTGTGCTACTTCATTTCTCGATATGTGCCTTAGTTCTTGATCTGGGTTGCTTCAAGATAGACGGTCCGTCGAGTCCTACCTTTCGTGCCTCCGCTAAATTTTTCCACATGCCRCCATATAAGTCCTTATATTCCAAACTATCACACTTCCATAGAAATGTGGCTTTTCGCTAAATTTCCAAGACTCGGATCCTATTTGAATATTGTTATGGCGATAACGGTTTCAAGTTCTAATAATATTTGTGTGCAATGTTTCTTGTGGGTGGMAGCCCAGGCTTTTGTACGAGCTTTGAGGCTCTTAAGTTTCCAAATGAGAGGATGTTGAATATAGGGCTCGTCAAGGTAAAGAGGATCCTTCCACACATCAGTAACTAAGGAGTTGGAATCCACTTCAAGAAGCCAGCCCGAATTAAATTTGAAGGGATGTGTGATCTTATGGGTTGATGAGTCCAAGTATAGGAAAATCAAAGCATGGTCTGATAGAAAAGAGGAATCCACCCAGGTGCGGATTCTATCCTCTGTGGTGATTAGATGATCTGAAATGAGGAAATGATCAAGTCTTTTGGAGATTGAATCATATCCCAACCGCCCATTACGCCATGTGGGAGCTAAGTAATCTTCCTTTCAAATTTCTATCCCAATATACCAATCAGCCACAATTTTGCAATCAAGGCCTCCTTTTAAGATCTATTCAAGCTTTGGATTTGAATATTTTGATTGTGACTAATTTTCAAATGGATCCATCTTTCTATCATTCTTTGAAATCGTTAAATCTCGATTTCGAATCAATATTTCATTGCAAGTTGTGAAGTGGTGTAAAAGTGATCATTCATCTTTGAATCTATGTATCGATAGATATCTTGTCAAATTGCATATTCTATGGTTCTCCTACAGTTAATTCCTTCAATTCAAAATCCTCACAGTTAATGAAAATTGGCCTTTCAAATAGATTAAAAAGATCTTTAGGCGGTTGCATCATCATTTGAAAAAACTTGTCCATTTTATTTTTCCTATTAGAGCTAAACTTTCAATATCCAATCAAGCACCCATTTCAAGGAATAGTGCTCAAAGTAGGGAGTACATGTGCACCATTATACCACCGTGGTTGACTCATTATTCATGTGTGCACCCATAGGTACTTGATTTGAATCCCTTGTCTCTGAATAAATTTCAAGGAATAATTCTCAAAGTAGGGGAGTACATGTGCACCATTCTACCACCCTGGTTGACTCATTATTCATTTGTGCAGCCATACTTGATTTGAATCCCTTGTCTCTGAATAATTGATCTGAATTTGCAATATTTAGGCTAATCCATTTTCATACATCTTTGGTCTAGCTAGATGTGTTACTCTTTCAAAATTGTTATGGATTAAGTGATGCATTTTGACATATAAAAGCTAGTTTATATATATATATAATTTGAATGAATGGGTTTTTGCTAATATTTAAATTCCCCTTTTCATCATTCTTTCTCGTCGACTTTAACCTATGATTTGAGGAGGTCCAATTTCAATAAAATTCTCTACCAAAATATTTAATTCACCACTTCGAATGCATAATTTCTCTAACCTAAATGCATGCATTTTCCTTCTTCATTTACATAAAGAAGCGAGAGGTGACAAGGATCACGAAGGACTAGTGGAGGCAAAGGCAAGCAACAACAATATGTTGAGATATCAATAACTTGTACTCCCTTTTTCTTTATGCAAATGAAGTCTCCTTTTTTTCTTTGTATTTGTGTTTCTTTCTTTTACTCTTATCTAGGGGGATACTTCCCTTGAATCCATTGAGGCCTTGAACTATTTTTCCTTCCAAAAGTAAGTTGTCTCTTATTACCCCTAATTTCAAAATTTAGCGTAATTTGGCTTCTCTTTTTTAATTATATAGATGATTTTCAAATCAAGCCCAATTTATTGATCATGCCTCTTTTTTCATCTTTCAAACCATTTATCTCCCCAATTTTAGAATACGGCATGATCTTTTAATCATCCCCCTTTTCTCCCTTTGTTTAGTATACCTTTCTAATGTTAGATTTTCTTTGTCTGATTATTTGATTGGATCTAACCTTTTGATAGAGCATTTTTTTCCATTTGATTTCCATTTTCATCCCCAATTTTTTTATCAGTTTGATCTATTGATTGGGACCCTTCCCTATTTTTTTTCAAAATGTATTTCCGTACTTTCAAGTTGGGCTCGATTAATGAATCAGGTCTATCTTTTTTTTTCCTTTTGGATTATATTTTTTCTTCCTAATTCTAAAATCAGGCGCGATCTTGTGATCGGCCTCTCTTTGTGTTACTTATTCCTCATTTGAATTTTTTATCCCTAATCTTTGAATCAATACATTTTGGCCTTTATGGGTTTTGATTCTTCCTTTCGAATTTCTAGTCGAATATACCAATCAGTCGTAATTTTACAATCAAGGCCTTCTTTTAAGATATATTCAAACTTTGGCTCCTCTTTGTGTTACTTGTTCCTCATTTGAATTTTTTAACCCCAATATTTGAATCAAGCCCTTTTGGCCTTTGTGGGCTTTGATTTTTTAACCCCAATATACCCATTGGCTGCAATTTTGCAATCAAAGTCTCCTTTTAATATCTATTCAAACTTTGGCTCTGAATATTTTGATTGGAACTAATTTTCAAATAGATCCCTCTTTCTATCATTCTTTGAAAATCATTAAATCTTGATTTCGAATCAATATTTCATTGCAAGTTGTGAAGTGGTGTAAAAGTAATCATTCATCTTTGAATCTGTGTATTAATAGATGTCTCGTCATATTGCATATTATATGGTTCTCCTACACTTAATGCCTTCAATTCAAAATCGTCACAATTAATGAAAGTTGACCTTTCAAATAGATTAAAAAGAGATTTAGGTGATTGCATCATCATTTGAAAAATCTTGTTCATTTTTTTTACTATTAGAGCTAAACTTTCAATATCCAATCAATCACCTATTTCAAGGAATAGTGCTCAAAGTAGGGGAGTTCATGTGCATCATTCTACCACCCTAGTTGACTCATTATTCATTTGTGCACCCATAGGTACTTGATTCGAATCTGTTGTCTCTGAATAATTATCTGAATTTGCAATCTTTAGGCTAATCCATTTTCATACATTTTTGGTCTATCTAGATGTGTTACTCTTTCGAAATTCTTATGGATTAAGTAATGCATTTATATATTAATGGGTTTTTGTTAATATTTAAATTCCCCTTTCATTATTCTTTCTCGTAACTTTAACCTATAATTTGAAGAGGTCCAGTTTTAATAAAATTGTCTACCAAAACATCTAATTCACCACTTCGAATGCAGAATTTCTCCAACCTAAATGCATGCATTTTCATATCCCCATTATCCTTTGATAGCCATCTTCAACCCAAATTTTAGATACCCATTATGTAAGTAGTTGTGTCCCCAGTTATTATGGGACTTCCCCAAGTTCGAATAGTGATTCTCATTTGAAAAAGTAATGAGGTTTATGATCACCTTGGTAAAATGTGATTCAAATCAAGGAAGACACACTTTAATTTTTAATAGCTAACTCTAATTTGAACAATTGAAATGGGCTACAACACAAAATTGTTTTTTTATTTTTATTTTGAAGCTAACATATTTTATGTGCCTTATCATTTGAGTAACCAACATGCAGTTATTGATAAATGGATCTAAAGGGATATGGAATGAGAAATAAGGTAACACGAGAGAATCCTACATCATAGAAACCTATTGAGATAATTTTAATAAGAGAGGAACTTGAGGAGGAAATTCCTATAACAAACTAACTAAATCTAGAAGTAAAACATCTATTCAATAAGAAAAATAAATCAGTCAAGGATAAACAACATGCTATAGCCATTTGTAAAGACTTCATGTTTCTCATATGCTAAAACACTTCCCATCATATAGGAAGTGATGGCACCCATACTGATCTAAAAATGAAGAAGACTTGTATTCTTGAAAATATTTGCAAGTTAAATTTATGTGTTAAAAGAAAATGTATCAGCTTTGCAACACAACTTTAATAGGATTTACTCATTTAAGATGCATATAAACAGCAGCATAATCAATGAACAAAAAACACATAACACAGCAAATAATAAAGGAGTTCACCCCTCTCTTGGGCTACATCTCCTGGTCTAGCTTCCAATGGATCATTTGTATTATTTTCTCAAAGTGCTCAAAAATGTTCTTTACAATGCTCAAAATTCCAAATAGACTGCTCCAATGGCTTCAGAACGTCCAAAAACCCCTAGCTGGGCTTTTTCGGCACCTCCTTTGGCCAAAAAATGACGTAGATAGGCTTCCTGGAAGTCTCCCCTTCAAGCTTGTTGTCTCTGCATCTACAAAACGCACCTCCCTTGGCTCAACCTAGCCCACACACAATTTAAAGCGTAAAAACTTGGCACTGGGTGCAACTGCACAACCGGTCCAAACTGTCGAACAGTTACGCGCTGGCCCTAACTACCAAGGCATGTGGGCACATGGTCGTCACTTGACCGCATGCTATACAACAAGGCTTAAGTTTTTAAAACCGTTTGATAACCGTAATGTTAAACCCGCGCGCATATATATGTTGGTCACATGGCATACCAAATCGCGCATTATTCAAACGGTTATAACATAGTTACGGTGGGTCTAACTACCGTAGCTCCGGTTGCATACAATATAACATATAACCATGGGCTGGGGCTTAGCCCCTGCCCGGTCCACGCCCAAACATACATTTAAACGATGTTACACATAATGCAATGCATATATATAACAAGGAACATGTGTGGGTGCACCGGTTGGGCGGCCTTTCCCAAAGCTTTACCCTGCCCCGGAGGTCATGGGGTCGACTCCTACTGAGTGCAAATATTTTAACCAACAAATAGGTGACACGTGGCGACCTTTGATTGGGCCATGTGTCTCCATCCCATTCGCTGGAAACAAACCATGTCACATGCCAACTGTCCAATAACTTTCTGCCACGTCAGCGTATGTCTTTCCATGTCATCCATATGGCCTTCCATGTCATCGTCTATACAAACTGTACGGACTGTACAGTCAGCACCCCTTTTTTGCATGTTTTCCATTTTGAACAGAACGTGATATCTCTCACTCCCGACATTCGTTTAAACCCAAACAAGTTGCGTTGGGTTCACAACGACGAGGCCTACGCTCTTGTTCGATTTGAAGTGATTCCAAGCACTTTGAATTTTTGAGCAAA
>JASDQU010011347.1:200469-219936 GCA_032191745.1 Picea mariana
ATTGGGTGTTTTTAAGACTACAACCATACAAATAGATGTCCCTCAAGAAAGCCAAGAAGGATAATAAATTATCACCAAAGTACTATGGCCCTTATAAGGTGTTGCAAAAGATTGGTACTGTGGCATACAAATTGGAGTTGCCTGCATCTTCATGAGTACACCCAGTTTTCCATGTTTCACTCTTAAAGAAGGTTACAGGCGACAATATTCCAGTTCAAACTATATTTCTAGAACTTGACGAGGAAGGAAAAATCATATTGGAGCCTGAAGCCATCACTGACACAAGAATTCGCCAGCTGAGGAATAGATCCATTTCAGAGTATATCATTAAATGGAGGAAACTACCAGTTGAATATTCCACTTGGGAAGATGATTCTTTTATACAGAAGCATCCAGAGTTACTCAAGCGTTGCGGACAACACTTGTCTCAAGGGGAGGGGAAAGTTAAGCCCTAATATTGGCTCATTACCCCTTAAATGGGGCATATTATATTAGTAATGTTATTTTATTTATGTCGGCTTTAGGCCATTAGTTGTAATTATACCTCCTAGTCTCCTATATATACCCAGGAGACATTTTCATTTTGAATCATCTTGTACTTGAACATTTAAGTGGGGTAAAAGGAGGTTGTCCCCTCGAAGAGGCTTATTATCTGAAATTATTTCTTTTTCAAGGCATTGAGTACTTTTTATGAGTTTTTTCTATGCTATATTGATATTTGGTTCTTAACACTCTGACTGAATACAATTCTTTGGAACAACAACTAAGTCATTATCCTCATATTCACCGTCATTCACCAAAAAAAATTGAGTTCTTCATCATTCTCAAATACTTGTAAATACTCCTGATTGTCAAGTACAAAAGGTCAAAATATTCTTTTTAGTTGAAAATATGTTTTGCTCTGAACATCATTTGGGTTCGACAATGAAGTTGCCAAAGCTAACNTACCCCTTAATTGGGGCATATTAGATTAGTAATGTTATTTTATTTATGTCGGCTTTAGACCATTAGTTGTAATTATACCTCCTAGTTTCCTATATATACCAAGGAGACATTTTCATTTTGTATCATCTTGTACTTGAAAATTTAAGTGGGGTAAAAGGAGGTTGCCCCCTTGAAGAGGATTATTATCTGAAATTATCTCTTTTTCAAGGCGTTGAGTACTTTTTCTGAGGATTTTCTATGCTATATTGATATTTAGTTCTTAACAGAAACTTCGTCCAGTTAATCCTAGGAAAGCAGCAACCATTAAGGTTGAGGTTGAGAAATTGCTAAAAGTCGGTTTTATCTATCCTATCCATTTGACCCAATGGGTGTCAAATCCTATGCCAGTCAATAAAAAACAAGGAACGATTCGTGTATGTACAGACTTCCATGATTTAAACAAGGCCTATCCAAAGGATAATTTTCCCACACCATTCATCAACCAGATCATTGATGAATGTGCCGGTTGCGAGGCCTTCTCTTTCATGGATGATTTTTTGGGATATAATCAAACCCGAAGACTAGCACAAAATGACATTCATTTTTCCATGGGGCACATTCACGTATCGTAAGATGCCTTTTGGTCTTCGCAGAACTTATTTCAGAACTTCTGGTCGAGTCGGGTGACGTTGTGCCTGAAGAATCACCTATCAGGGGAGATATGTTTTTTATCACATCTTCGAATCCCTGGTACGAGGATATACTTATCTATCTCCAAACTTTGAAGTGCCCCACCTCTGCTTCTCGTGATGAGCGTTGACGTATACGCCATCAGGCTAAGAATTATCTCATACTCAATGATACGTTGTATCAGAGAGGGGTAGATTGCATCCTGCACCGATGTCTCATTCACAAGCAAGCAGCTATCGTGCTTAACGATTGCCATATTGGAGCATGTGGCGATCATTTCTACGAGCAGGTTACTTCTGGCCGACATTAGTCAAAGATTGTATCAAATCAGTCAAGAAGTGCCACCTGTGCCAAATCTTTTCTTGAAAGATGAGGGCACACCCTGCTCCCATGTTTCCTATCATCACAGTTGGTCCCTTCACCAAGTGGGGGATTGATTACACTACATGCAACCCTCCTTCAGCAAGGGTGCACCGCTATATCATTGTAGTTGTAGACTACTTCACAAAGTGGGTCAAAGCTATGCCAACATTTAAGGATGATGGAGAGACTGCAACTCTCTTTTTATTCAACCAGATAATAGCAAGGTTCGGCATCCCGAGAGAGATTTTCACTGACCATGGCAGTCACTTTCAAAACCAGATGATGACCGAGTTAACATCAAAGCTTGGGTTACAGCAAGAACATTCATCACCCTACTACCCCCAAGAAAATGGTCAGGTGGAAGTTGTGAATAAGTCTCTCAACACCATCCTATAGAGAACGATCAACTCAGCCAAGTCAAATTGGCATTTTATGTTATACTCGACATTATGGGATTACTGAACATTTGTTAAGACTGCAATCGGTTTCTCACCTTTCCAACTCATTTACAGGTTGGAAGCAGTCTTGCCTATCGAATGTCAGATCCCATCCCTAAAGTTGGCAGTACAATTATTTCCAGACACTTCTCCACTTGAAGAGCAGTTAATATCCCTTGAGCATCTCAATGAGCAGCATCGTGATGCGGCCCTAGCCAACGAGGCTCACAAACATAAAGTCAAGTTTCAATATGATAGGTCCGTTCATCCTCAGATTTTCACTGAAGGTGAGCTTGTCCTGGTCTACGACCAAGATAAGGACCCCCTAGGGATAGGAAAATTCAAACCCATGTGGGTCGGACCTTTCATCATAAAGGAGGTTCTAAAAAAAGGTGCTTATCATCTGGTTGATTTTGAAGGGAATGCTTTGGCAGAGCCTAGAAATGGACTCTACCTCAAGAAGAATTACTCATAGGTAGGTCACCATGGGTAACTTTTTGTAACATATGTATAGTCTTTGTACTATTACTTTCTAGTTTTTTTTTCGTGTTATGGATGTGTCATTGATGTTATCTTTCATCACTATGGCAGATGTCAAGTGAATCCGAGATGTTCATTGGGTACACAGACGGTACTAGCCGACACACTCAGAGGCTTGCCTCCACAACTTGGGTAATATTTACACCTCGAGGCCGGTTATTATCTTCCAGAGGTATATGCTTAGGTGACACCACAAATAATGTCGTCGAGTATAGTGCAGTTATTGAGTTGATTCGTGATGCCTTGTCATTTGGTATCTCTCATCTCCGGGTCTATCTCGACGCTCAGCTGGTTGTGTCTCAGTTAAATAGAGTCTACCAGGTTCATGATCCGACTTTACACAGACGATTCCTTAGGGTATGTCTCTTAGAATGAAACTTTGATTATATTACATATTTTCATGTTCCTAGGAGATTAAACTAAGTTACAGATACTCTAGCTAATCAAGTTTTAGATTGGCATCTTGCACACATATGAAAGGACATTCACTTAAACATGTAAATACATTTTTTTCACAAATGATCCATAAGACACAAAAGACATAAAAATACATATATAATATCATAAGTAATCAGAGTATGCATATGGATGCAAGTGCCTCAAAAATATGACCAGTAACGAGTCGGGGCTTATGCCCTCAAAAAATATATACAAGTAGTGCTCGTGGCACGTGAAAAGTCTAACTAAGATCAGGGTCAGTGGGCCCTATTGTACTGATCCACAGCGTTTGCTAAATGCTGAAATAATCGAACCCACATCCGTGGTGCCCCCACTACATGAGGTTGCATGGATGGTGGCAGATCCCCAATCTCTGCCATAGGGACCATGCGAGTGATCACAATAAAGTTCCACTCGAATCATCTCAATACCCTCTCCACCTCGCTGATTGGAAGATCTCCTGCTACCGTTGGTCCCCCGGTGGCAGTAGGTGCGGCCCCTGGCCAAGGACGATGCATGTTCCTCGCATAGTCAGTAGGTCGCACTGATCCCGCATCTGCACACAACAAACACATATCCGTCAAATACTCTGGTATAACAAAAAATATGATATATAACAAAAACGACATAAAAATTACATATGCTTCACAAAAAATAAAAACCACTACAAAGGTGGAGACTTACCTATATCTCCTCCCTCCTCACTAGGAGGTACTGGTACCTCAGGATCCCTCCAAAAATCAATCCCTGCATAAGGGTAATCCTCGATAACTGGGATCTGTCGCGATAGCTAGGCAAACAAATCATCATCGAAGGATTCATTAGTCCTTCCACCACCCTGTCGTGGCAGCAATACTGCCCATCTACACATAGCAGGAAGAGAGGCCTGATGTCCTCGTACCACTACTCGAGGGCTAAAGCTCGAAACTCTCTCAAAAAAGAATGAGCACAGAACGGTCCTGAACCCGAAGTTCCTCTGTGTTCGCAATCGACAATCTGTCAACTGCCTCTTAATACACTCTAACAATCTTGTGCTCCAATCAAATATTTGTGCATTTAAGCATTGGACTACATAGTTCATATGTGCACAAGACGCCTGATGTAGAGCCGCAGAACCAGTGATTCACCCAATAAGCAACACTATCGCATGTATCGATAAGTCAATATTCTTTCTTATGGGCACCTGTGAGCTCGAGCGGTCTGTATCATTCTCACAGTAAAAACCTATCAATTCCGCTATGTTATGCGGCCCCGAAGGAAAAGTCCAAAAGTTGATTGGTTCCCCTCTCCTTGAGAGGCCAGTCAAAAAATATATTTCCTCGGTCGTGGGCACCAGTGACTGCCCCTCTAACATGAATGCCCCTGCATTCTGATACCAGTAGTCAACCAAGGCATTCAGTAGCCTAGGTTGTGCCCGCATAAAAGGACATAAGAAGAACTTGAGTAACCCACATTGAATCAAGGCATCCACAGCATTAGGGTCTTCCCCGACCAACTCACTAACCTCATCATGCTCTCTTTCTCTCTAGTAAACATACATCCTGCAAAACACCAAGGTTCAGGAGGGTTAACCCTTGTTTTTTAAACTTTTTTCATTCAATAAGGGGGTCCACGCGGGTTGTAATGCTGACAGTCACATGTACACACGTGCAAGGTTTAGTCTGCCTGAATGTACACGCGGCATGTCCTGAGACAGCCCGCGTGGACCTAGGGACGACCTTTTGAAGGTCGATGCCCCCCCAAAAAATGGAACCTAAAGAAAAAGGAAAGATTTAAATTGCAAGATAGGAGAGTTTGTACTTACTTGGTCCAGACAGAAGTTCGTTTCGTCCACTGTAGCTCCCGGAATCACCACTTTTGACAAAGGGGTTTTTTGGCTCCAAAGTCGATTTCCAAATCAGCAATGGTGATAATGAGCTGTCAGCTTCTATTTATAGACTTTTTGGCCTCTTTTTGTCACTTTTTTGGCCCCCCTTATCATTTTCTTTAAAACAAAAACCATTTAGGGTGATTTAGGAGTTACATAATAATTGTTTTCCAAGCTCATATTTCTTCATGTTGGCTTGCAATTAATTGTGGGTTAATATGGCATCACCATATTACAATGTAATATGGTAATCCCATATTACATTGTAATATGGCATTACCATATTACAATGTAATATGGTAATACCATATTACAATGTAATATGGTAATACCATATTACATTGTAATATGGCATTACCATATTACATTGTAATATGGCATTAACATATTACATTGTAATATGGCATTATTCCCATATTACATTGTAATATGGCGTTACCATATTACATTGTAATATGGTATTACCATATTACAATGTAATATGGTAACTCCATATTACAATGTAATATGGGAATACCATATTACAATGTAATATGGTAACGCCATATTACAATGTAATATGGGAATACCATATTACAATGTAATATGGCATTACCATATTACATTGTAATATGGTATACCATATTACAATGTAATATGGTATACCATATCTCATGTAAACAAAATTTAAAAACTTAATTCCATCGTCGCAATATCGACGATAGTTCGTTGAAAAAAAATTGCACTTTGACCACTGTGGCAATAGCGACGAACTTTTGTCACAAGTTGCCACAGGTTTTCATCACACATACAGCATCTTTGTCATAACTTTGGTCTTGATGAATCAATGTCGTCGCTATTTCCAGGTGTATTCGTCACAAATTACCATGGTTTTTCATCGCACATACAACATCTGCGTCGTAAGTTTTTGACTTGTCATAAATTTTTGTCACAATTGTGATGAAATTTCGTCATAATTGCCACGGTTGTTCGTTGTACTTGTGACTAGGTTTCATCATAATTGCGACAATGCATAGGGTTAACCGAACTTGAAGGTGGTGACACATGGAGAGCTAATTTCATCGATGTTTCCACGCACACCTGGATCGTCGATAGAGCGACGAAATTATTCTAACAAAAAAAAAAATTGGCTAAGTGGAAATTGCGACGGATAAGTGGGGCAATATCAACGAAAAACCATCGTAAATTTGGTCATATGTACTAGTGCCAGGACAAAAGGAGAAGAACTTTGAAGAAACCAGGTAAAATTATAATGCTCCCTCTTTGTGAGGAAGGTGTTCTTTTCCAAAACAAGCCTCTTCCTTGACATTTCAAACTTCCCTTAGTTAGGACCTTCATCAAAATATCATCCACCTGTAACTTATAAGTAACATGCTCCAAGATAAGTTATCCCTTCTTAACTCGATCCCTAAGGATATGGTACCAAATCTCTACATGCTTGGAGCGATCAAAAAACACTAGTTTCTCATAGATCCTGATGCAGCTCTAATAATAAAAGTTCACAACTATTGGTTCCAACATCTTATCAATAATTTTCCTATCAATTTGTGAATCCCTATAGCCTTGCAACTAGTAGAAGAATATGCCATGTACTTTTCCCCTAATGAAATTAATTATATTACTTCTTGCTAGACTGGGATATCACACCTAACCTCAAGTTGAAAAAAAACCTTGCAATGTTCTTCCTAGTATTAGCATCACATACCTAGTATAAGTCCACAAATCCATGCTAAACATTATCTCTTCATCCTCAGCATACCTCATCCCATAATGAATTTTTTCCTTCAAATATTGAAGCATGTGCTTTGCAGCAACTTGGTGAATCTACCTCAAATCAACCATGAACTAGATAATGTATTCACTACAAAGAAAATATCAGATCAGATAATCATCAAATACATAATGGAACCTATCAATTTCGTATACACCAAAGGATCCACCAAACCTAAATCTACTTCGATAATCAACTTCAAATTTAGAACCATGGGAGTAGCCAAAGGCTTGCAATCTAGCATCTAAAAATGCTTCAGAATCTCTACCCTATACTTCCCTTTCCTAAGGAAAACTTATCCTTCTCCATTCCACACCTCTATACCCATAAAATAATGCATAACATTGAATTCATTCATGTTAAATTTGGATTCCAACTCCCCTTTGCACCATGTTATGAGATTCTCACTACCACTTATAAGGATCATGTCATCCACATATAAAACTAATAGATTATATTTATCAAATGGATAGAAAAGGTTAGGATATGTAGAAGTTTTGGTACTCACAAATCTATGAGTACCAAGCATGCAATTCTTACTTCAACTCATATAGGACCTTCTCCAACCTACATAAATGGGTATCCCATCCATGTACTTCCAACCCCATAGGCGGATTGATGTACACTTCTCTATATTGTCATTCATAAATGTTTTTTTTACATCCATTTGATATAAAAACTGACTAAAATAATATGCAAGAGAAAAAAATATCTTGATAGAAATTTATCACTCAATTCAATCAAAATTCTCATCTTAGTTAACTCCCTCTCTCTGGAAGAACCCTCACATGACAAATTTGTTATTGTATTTCTCCATGTTCCCATCAATTTCATGCTTCACCTTGTACAACCACATGGAATTAATCAATAGAATCCCATGTGGTCTTAGCACAATCTTCCAAACATTGTTTTGTAAACTGGATATGATACAGTTCCTTTGCCATGGTATCTATCCACGCCTACTCTAAAGTTTCCTCATCAAAAATTAAAAGGTTGTAGATCAATAATGGAGGAAGTTAGTGCAACATAACTTGAAAAATTGTTGTGGGTTTGACCCACCCAAAACGAATTATTTTGTGTTCCTACTTGCTCCTATGCCTCTTTTAATGTCTAGGTAATCCATCTAGGATTCTAATATAAAATAGATGGTAAAACAAAATATGTTCCTACACTAGAGCCTTGCTAATCTAAATATTTTTTTTCATAAATCTATAGATCATTATTTGGGATAGCAAGCTTTTATGCCCCATAAAACTCCCTAGGAGGCTCCTAAGATTTAGATGACTAAGAACCCTCATTGAGATTCACATGTTGGCTCACTACTATCTTCCATTGTGACAAAATGCAAACTTTGTGAGCCTTGGAGGACTTTTTGTAACAAGAAAATATCCCCTTAAAGATAGAATATTCTAGCTTAGATCCATTCTCATCAACAACATGAATATACACAAGACAACTAAAAACATGAAAGTGAGATACCTATGGTTTCTCACCAATAAAATATTATTTTTTCATATTGTCCTTCAAGATCATGTGATGAACTATATTTACAATGTAGACAATTGCATTGCATGCTTCTTCCCAAAGAATCATGGGTACATCTAGATTATGAAACGTAGCATCGGTTGTCTCTATGGTGAACCTATTCTTCCTTTTTTTAACCCTATATTATTGATGATTATAGGGTACTATCATATCCCTCTTGATCCTTTCATCCATACAAAAGGATTTAAAGTCCTTGGAGGTGTACTCTCCTCCAGTATCTAATCTTGTCATCTTAATCTGCTTACATGGCTACTTCGCATTTTATTAGCTTGGGGCATGAGAAGACTCGGTATCATGAATCACAATGGTAGATATTTTAGTTTTGTCTCTTAGCACTCTTTCCTTACAAACAATATTTCCCAGCAGCATCCCAAATGGCATCTAGAGTATGCATTTCTTTAGGTTAAGGGAGATCTACATTTGTCAACACCTCTTAAACATCAACTACAACATTTCAAAATGGTCATTCAGGAAACTGTACAAATGGTCGAGTCGTCCAAATAAACTTGTAGGAACATATGGATACTATGACTATCCTAGAGAATGTTTTTGGGGCGTTCTTCAGACTGAACGGCATGACATTGTAAGCATAGGAATTCCACTCCATTGTGGAAGTTGTCAACTTGTTTTCTTTGGTGATTCACACTGAATGGTATCCTGAGAATCTGTTATTGAATGAATGGGCTTACTTCCTCACAATATGATCTAATACTTCATCATTTGAAAGGGTGGGGAAGGGATCATGAATGTAAGCTACATTCAAATCTTGTAAATTTAAATTTTTGGAACCTACTGAATACTTGATCCTTAGTCTTCATAAAGATATTGAGTTTTTTTAAAGGTTTCATTAATAAATGTTATGTGTCAATGAAGATGATGAAATAATTCCACACACATATGAATGAATCAAATAAGGATCCCTCTCACTCAATGCTTATTGCTAGGGAAATAAGTCTTGACACACTTTCCAAGTGAATATGCCTTGCACATTTGTGTCTTCTCTATCTTGAAGTTTTTCAATCCCTCCACCATGTCCTTCAAGAGAGGTAATGCTCCATATTTCAGGTGACCAAATATATTATGCCAAATCTCACACAATTGATCATTTACATGCACTAGGGCTCCATGTTTGATCAAATCAACAAGAAACCTATAAAGTCCACCCTCACATATACCTCTAGTGAAAAATTAACTAGGATCCTAGCTACGATTTCTAATAATAACTTGTGCAACATCAAACTCAACCACACATCTAATATCTACCATGACCGACACTAAAAGAGGATTCTTAGGTAAACCAAGAACATATAAAATGTTATTAATCTTAATAACATCACCTGAAGGCATGTGGAATGAGACAAATCCCATTCTCATAATTGGATAAGTGTCATCATTACCCAACTCAAACTATATGCATGCCTTCAATGCCTAAAGCCTACTAAAATCCTTTTTATTGAAGGTCATGTCTCTTTATGCTCAATTATGCACATAGAACCCTACACTAGAAATGGTGTTAGTGAAAAGGAATGAAATCATGGAGAAGGTGGTCTCAAGCATAAATGAAATACTATCCACTATTAAAGCTTCTACAGTCCCTAAAAAATACTTCTAATGATGATGTTTTCCCTTCCCTTTCTTATTCTAAGGATATTGAGAAGAATAATGTCCGTTATCGTGGCACTTGAAGCACTTTAAGTTAATAAAGTATTACTTTCCCTAGTTCAACCTGAATACTCCTTCTTCTTCTAACCTAATATGGGGTGTGCTTTCTTATCACCTTTCCTCATCTTCCTAATGAGTGTCAAGTTCTAACTCTTCTCCAAAAAAGCTAAAATAGCATCCAGTCTGGTCTCCTCCTAAATGAAATTATCCCAAAGCTTCTCAAAAGTGGGAAGCTTCTCATTACAAACTCCCTGTAAAGAGAACCCATTTAAGGCAATGGGCACCAAGTCCCCATTCTCCACCTTCACCCTCATAGTGGAAAACTAATCTTGAATCTAGTGATCTTCATATGACAATTGGCCATTGTGTTTGTATCACTCATGTTTGTGGAAATGAACATGTTTTTGTATAGAATCTTGCAATTAACATTTACACTCTAATACAAAGTGACTAGGAAATCATATATATCCTTAGTTGTCATCCTTGCAATGTGAAGGATCAAGTGGTCATTCACTAAATAAAGAATGATTTTCTTCACCTTGGCCTTAATTTTATTAAGCTTGGCTGATAGTTTAGCATCTAATAGGAGCTATAATATTTTTATCCATATAACTCCAAAGATCAGCATATTCCTATAGCATATATAGTATGCACTTCCATGATGTGAAGTTGGAAGTTCCCTCTAGACGGTCACACTCTCTTAGATTAAGATTGATCGTATTTGTAGCTTCTAGAACATTCTAAAACCAAACAATTTAGCCCGGAACACAAATTAGATACAACACTCCAATCACTAGAGCACTTAGGGCATCACACCCTGTGACCTCTCACAGGTATGAATCTCTTCAAGAACTAAATTATCTTAGGCATCACACCCACTAAAACCCTCCAACAACTCCCTTTCATAGACAATGGATCTATCCTTACATCGGTTCCTAAAAGATATTTGAATCAAAATTCACATACCATGTTAAATTTTTAACTCACAGTTTCGAATCTAGAATTACAACCTATAGCTACAAAATTGAAAATCTAGGAACCACCTATTAAAAATTCAAATTTGCATCTACTAAAAAATACTGGATAAATTCATGAGTACAAACACTGCATTCTACAATCTAATGAAAAACCACAAATAAGTATGAACCATTCTACTTAAATTTACAATTTGTAAAGTTAGGATAGTATACACAGTCTCCAACTAAATATCACATTACTTTATTATTAAAGGAGATTACGAAAACATATAACACATTGGTTGAAAATACTTTCGCTCACGTCAACACACTAATAAACGCACCAACCCTCTTCCCCACACAAACTATTAAGCTAATGTGTCCTCCTCTCCTTTCATAAACTAAGAAGATTAAGGGAGAACTATAATAGATACTTACTAACACTAACTAGTGCGTTAAACTTAACCATGTGAGTCTCAATAAGTGTGCCCCATTAGAAGAGAGGGTAACCCCAATTCATAAATGCACCCTTATAGTGCTCATTAATGAGAAGAATGACTCCTCCACTAATCAACCTGACCACTAGGATATAACAACCATCATAATCACACCATACCAATTAATGTTCTTAGCATCAAGTGTAACCAGTAGCATTAATGCACTCTATTGCTTTAGCATTAAAGAACCCACCTAGGTACTAAGCATTCCCATCATGGAAGTGAATAACTCTGACAAAGAAAAAGTGGTAAAGAGGGTTCATTAAGCAAACTACATTGATTAAGATCACCTCACAAGTGAGACCTCATGCCCATCATGGAAGTGAATAACTCTAACAAAGAAAAAAAGGTAAAGAGGGTTCATTAAACAAACTACATTGATTAAGATCACCTCACAAGTGAGACCTCTCTCTAGATATACCATCTATGTTGTTGCTCAACTAAGCTTAATGGAAAATAACTTTGGAGCAACCGAGTAAATTTCTAATAAGTAATGGTCTATATAATTTATTAGATGAAGAATCCATTTGCAGTGCAACATAAATTCAAAATATTAATAATTAAGTTAGAAAACAAAGACTTTTAGAAAAAATCTTGGATGGATTAATAAAATAATAATTGATCATTTGAAAATGTTTGGTTCACCAAGTTTATGTATGCTTGATAAGAGGTAAGTTGGATATAAAAAATGTGAAGGTTATTTAATTTTATCTACTTTATCATAATTGTAATTATTCCATGGATTGTACTTTCTAACTCGACAATAATGTGAAGAAATTGTGTATGATATTTCTATAGTAAGAATATACAGTATTTGTAAGAAAATGTACACATATATGTCCCTTTTTCAAGCTAGGAAAGTTTACATGTTTTTCACTAAGAAAATGTACACATATATGCCCCTTTTTCAAGCTAGGAAAGTTTACATGTTTTTCACCACATGTGATAAGTAAACCTACCTCCAATTGGTGTATAAGTTTATAACCATTTAGTCAAACAAAGCTAAATCGCAACTTAATAGAGGCAGGTTTCCTCCCTAAAGAACAATGTATATAGAGATATTGAATCTCCATTTTTATTTGTTTCCAGTGTATTTATCCTAACTTCAATCCAACCAACCAACTAACTATTGACTATTGGAGTATTAATAACCATCAATTTATTTTATGCATCCATTGAAGACACCATAATTAAATCCTCTTAACGGTTTGAGGAATTTGAAAGTTCATGTGTCCTCTTTTCCAATCAAATGAACTCCATGCTTGGGATCAATAGGAGGGGAGAACTATCTCCTATGTATGGCAATAATATTGACTTTTTGTTGGTGTTTTATATGATTCTCAGATATGATAGTTATTGCCTTATCATTAATAACAAGATTCACTTTCATACATCAATTATCATAGAATAACTATACACTAAAAATCTCAAATATAACAATGCAGCGGAAATAACAAGATATAGAAATATTAACCATGCACAGTAGACACAAGAACACAAGAGTTTATCTTGTGAAACTCAAACTTGGGAAAAAACCCAACAACATTTCTCTATAAGAATTTAGTCCAAGATATTATCATTACATCACAATCAATAGCCAAACTACCATATAGAGAAGATCATCCCCAAGACTAGCATCACCAATACCTAGCTCCTCAATAATATGACCAATAATAACCAATCAAGAGCTTCTCCAAGTGTGGCACACTCTCCAAGATATCTAATAACCCAAAAATAGTGAAACTACCAAAATTGTGGCCACAATTGCCTTGTGTGAACTATAGAAGGAGTTGTCTGATTGTCAAAATGAAATGATCCAATCCTATATTTATATTGATCTAGGCGCCGGTCTAGGGTTGACTTCTTATTTATGGGTCTTCAATTTTATTATTATTTTTCTTTTGGGGTCGACTTCTTTTCTTGGGTCTTCAACTTCTTCTCGGGGCTCTGCAATGGTATAGATGGGTATTCTTGTACTTTCTTGTGGAGAATGACTTCCCGAATTTGCAAATATCCAACACTCCCTCTCAACGAGGGAGGATTCTCCATACTTGTATTTCTATTGTCATAGAAAGGTTGTCTTCATCAATCATGTTGATGTGTCATCTCTGCACATGCATTCCATCCCGAAATATGCGTGTGGTAGCATACCGAGTCCATCCACTCCTTGACGGGAGAAAGACTACACCTAGGCCATTCACCACTAGCATGGCCTCATGAGTGAATGAATCATTAGCCTTGGTCATATATGCACTAGAATAGCCTAGTGCATGACCAATCTAGAATAATTTCTTCATGATGTTTATCTAGGCCACTCACCACTAGAAAATCCTCGTGGATGAGTGAATCATTCTCCTTTGGTCATATCAACACTAGCATATCCCCATGCATGACCAATCTAGGAAGAATGCCTTCCCGAACCTAGAGAATATCAACATACCTGGTACATTCACCACTAGAAGAGCCCCATGAGTGAATGAGGCATTCTCCCCTTGGTCATATCAGCACTAGCATAGCCTCATGCATGACCAATCTAGGGGAATGTTTTCCCGATGTTGAAACATCAACGCTCATCACTAGCCAAATCAGCATGGCTAATCCTATGTATCATCCTCCTCAACCAAATCAGCATTTCCACTCTAGGAGGATATCTACAATGTGCTCATCTATGGATAAGTATTGGAGCTTCACTACTCCCTTTTGTACCATGTCTTGGATGAAGTCCTGCAAGAATATTTTGAAGTTTCACCACTTCACGACTTGTGACACTGGATATGACATATTATGTCTCTATTGTATTGAGTGCTACAGAAGCCTGCGTCCATCTTATCCCTGAAATCGTAATTGATTCCAAGTTGAAGCAGTGCCCTATGGTGCTCAATCTGTCTACTGCACTCCCTGCTCAATCAAAATCTGTATATATTTTCATCCTCACTTCATCACTTGAGACAAACCATATCCAATTGTACCATGCTTCACTGCCACCCACTCGAACTTCCTTGGCTTCAACCAAATATTGGCTTAGGGTGCTCACTGCAAATAAAATATCCATCTGTGTGTTAACCAAGTACATCAAGGATCCAATCAACTGCATGTAATATTGTGATCCACCAAATATGAATCTGAAGTAGAATCGCTCAACTTCTTTAAATTTGTCATCATAGGTGTAGTCATGGACTTGCAGACCATCATATTGAATCTCATCAGCATCCCCTGAATGAGGAAGATCTCATCTGATCTCATCACACCTCTAATCCCATAGTACATCCAACCAAGATACTCCATCTCGAACTCTAAGGCCAACTCCCTTTATCACTGAAGTAGGTTATGTTGTCCAATCTTCCTAATTGGTTGTTCCCTCTGTGACTGAGACAAAATCCATACCTAGTCCTCCTAACTGGATTCCTCCTTTGTCAATATAGCAAGATCCCACCTAGATCTGGGGAGGGGACTCCCTTTGAATAATCGTCTCTCTCTTGATCCAACTAAATCTCTTTGAGATTAGGCTCACTCTGAGTCTATACATTCTTTTTTAAAACCAATCTCATCAAGTATGCATCAATCCTAGAGTACCATGCTCAATCTGAAACATGAATCCATCTGAGTCTGTACAATCTTTGGAGCCATCTACTCCCTCTACATCTTCTAAAGTCTGATCTCCAATGAATTGTCGTGGGAGGTTTCTCCTCCCTACTATATCCTAAGGTTTGACTCCCTCTAAACTCTAGCTTCCTTTGAATAGGTACTAGGTGGGATCATTTGCCTCACCAATGGTGTAGCCACCTGCTCTTCCTCATCAATCTCTATGTGGAACACTCTGTATCCCACAAAATTATCATTCTTTTCGGAAGGTTCTAACTTTTTGTTCTTCACCTTCGGTATATGGATGTATATTATCATGTATACAAATCCATTTCTGGAAAGCTTGCTCCATGTCTCAAACTAGAGTTCATCTAATATGTTGCCTCATGCAATCATCACTATAGCTCCCTCTCTGAGCTATCACCTGTGACCTGCCCGGAACAAGTGCAATAACAAAAAATAGCATACAAGTACAATATTCTTATGATAAGGAAATAGGAACAAGAATAAAAAATTGGAAACATGAACAATACTTTTCCAGTGTTGTTACCAATCATTCATTTGTGGTAACCTGCCCGGAACAAAACAAGAACAAAATACAAGAGAAACACTTTTCTAGTGTTGTGACCTCCATAGTAACCTACCTAGGACAAAGACAACAACCAAGACCATATCCTATAAGAGATCAATTTCATTTTGTAAATAATTGCATCATTAGTACTAAACAGTGAGAATTTACACAATGATCATTGTACTAACAATATTCAAAACATTTGATAGAAAAATTACTTAGCAGTAATAGATCTCTAAAGACTATCGTCCCAGTTTACAACATTTACTTAAGTTGCAACAATATAAAATATCAAACCTGATATGCAAACCTGGAGTATTGTTGTTGTTGTTCCATTCGATTTCGAGTTGTCATACTCTGTAGGAGACATCATCACTTGTTTCCTCCAACTCTCGAGCTTCCTCTGAGTGCGCTAGATCTAGGATCCCTTTGTCACTGCTTGGATAAATGTCCTTTTTCCAAGTGTACATATCTTGCAAACACCATCATGATATAACTTATATACAAGCGTGTACCTCTGAAATTTGTAGCACCGTCCAGCTTGTGTTCAAATCTCAAGGTTTGTGCAACTGGCAACTACATCTACAACTGCATTTGTAACTAGAAACTGCAACTAAAACTGGCAATTGCAATTGTAACTGACAATTGCAACAACAATTGTAACTGGAAACTACAATTGCAACTAGCAACTGCTACTAGAAATTGTCAACTGCAACTGCAATTGGCAACTACAACTGTCAATTGCAACTACAATTGTCAACTGCAACTGCAATTGTAATGAGAAATTTCAACTTTCACCAAGTTCTAATCTGAGACCACCATGAAGTGTGATAGTCTAGGGCAAGCTAATCTATGGAAAAATTAAACTCAGGGTCCTCCAATAAGTTGCTCAACGAGCTTGACAAGTTTGCGTCTGTGCAATGACAAACAGAAACTATGCAATGGAAATATTTCAACTAGCTCTAATACCATGTTGGTATTTTATATGATTCTCAGATCTGATAGTTATTTCCTTGTGATTAATAACAATAGTCACTTTCATACATCAGTTATCATAGAATAAATATACACTAAAAATATCAACCATAACAATGCAACGGAAATAACAAGATCTATAAATATTAACCATGCACAGTAGACACAAGAAACACAACACAAGAAAATAAGAGTTTATCCTGGGAAACCCAAACTTGGGAGAAAAACCAACAACCTTTCTCTAGAAGAATTCAGTCCAATATATTACCAGTACATCACCATCAATAGCCAAAATACCATATAGAGAAGATCCTCCCGAAGTCTATCATCACCAAAACCTAGCTCCTTAATAATATGACCAAGAATAACCCAACAAGAGCTTCTCCAAGTGTGGCACACTCTCCAAGATAACCAATAACCCAAAAATAGTGAAATTACCAAAACTGCAAGTGCAACTACCTTGTGTGCACTACAAAAGGAGTTGTCTGATTGTCAAAATTAAATGAGCCAGTCTTGTATTTATATTGATCTAGGTATCAGTCTGGGGTCAACTTCTTATTTTGGGGTCTTCAATTTTATTACTATTTTTCTTGTGGGGCCGACTTCTCTTTGTGGGTCTTCAACTTCTTCTTGGGGCTTCTACAATGGTGTAGATGGGTCTTCATGTACTTTCTTCTAGAGAATGACTGCTTGAAGTTGCAAATCTCCAACACTTTTCCACAACTATCATATGTTAAAGTAGTTGTACTTTTCTGCACTGCAAGTTTAGAGTCTCTTGGAATATTATTTGGCTTCACCTAGTAGTTTTCTAACATTGATTATTTGTACCCCAATAGGGATTTCATTATTTTCCTTTTGGAATAAGAAAAATTTTCAACAAAAGGCATAATATTTGTGATCTAGGGGTTATGATAGCTTCAATTGACACTTCCTAGCACAATTTGGATGTGGTTAAGAAGAGATTTTCTTAAATTTACATGAATACATATTCACATGTAGGGAGAAAAAACATGCTCAAAGGTTTCCTTAACCAAGGAGATGAATGTACCCAAAGAATTGCCACTAGTTATTTCAAAGAACCCCAATGATTGAATGGGACATTAGGCAATCCAACCCATATTAAGAATGCCAATAGAAATTATATATGATTGTTGAAGCAAGGTTTGTGTGGTTTTATAAATATTCCAAGGTTTTAGGCCATCCATAAACCAAAGCCCTTTACTAGCCACTTGTGCTTTTTCCTTACAAAAAAAAAGATCCTTAGAATACTTATATCCATGCTTGGAGCTTCTCTAGGGAGGGGAAGGGTCATAGGTATTTGATCCTAGAAGTCAAAATCATGCCATAAACCAGAAAATGTTTCTTCCTCCTTAGTGATCCATGTTGATCAAGCTTAAGGGTTAGAACCATGTCATCCTTCTTTGTGGAGAAGGTTCTAATAGGGACCCTTACCTAGTAAAAAGAGGAGTTAGGTAGAGTGAATCTTGGAATAAGTTGGGGATTGTTCTTAACTTTCTAGAAAGAAAGAGAATTTTATGAATTTTAATTTTAGTAAACCTAATAATTATTGAAATTAAAAAAAAATCATAGAGAAACTCACCCATTTATTCTTAGTTCCTCCACACAAGTTAAACATCTATCCTAAATCTTTTACTATGTGCTCTCTATTACAATAAAGCTAGCATGTTTAAATGAAGATCCATGATCCATTGGCCAAGAATCTTGAGAAGAAATTGAGTCTTCAATGGGTAAATAAGGTGATAACTTTGCTTAACAAGAGAAAGAAATTCTTCAACCTTCACTCAAAGCTTCAGCAACCTTATGCATCAATAACCAATTTAGTAAAACAATAAGCTTTAATCACATTTAAATGCACAAGTAAATTGAATGAAGAGAGAATACATTAAGTAAAAAGACAAATGGACTACCCTTTACTCATAGTTTTTTAAATAATCTTAAACATGAATAATAAATTTAGAGAAATACTAAACTTTTACCAATCTATATGGAAAATTTGAATGAAGAATATGAACATTATAGTTTAAAGGTTTTACTAAATGATTATTTTTCAGCAATATTTTCTGGGAATATTTGTCTGAAATTTAGCAAGAAATTGTTAGATCCATAGATTTGAGTGATTATTTTTGTATAATCCTAGTGTCCCCCAGATTTTTTGTCAATGTTTATGCCATTATTATAGTTATTTGCATTTCAATAGATAACAACAACATAAGAACAAGATCACTGAGAAATACACATTCACAAGAGACACAACATTTATCTTGGGAAACCCTCTAGGGGAAGAAAACCCAGCAAAACTTCCTTAATATAGATAGCCAATACAATGCCAAGAGATCTCTATGCTAAAACAGAAAGTCCTCTCCAAGATATGTGCCACTCTCTCTCTCCTTTGCCAGTAACAAATCAAAACTTGTCTCTCAAACTGAGCAAGTGAGTTATGATCAAATGAGGCACTAGCCTCCTTTATTTATACAAGTTCTGGCACGTGTGAAGTGTCTCTTCACTGGCAAGGCCGACTTCTCAATCTAGGTGGGTAAAACCACCTTTATTATATTTTTGGGTCTCTTAATTAACTGTTGGGGCCGACTTCTTATTCTGCCTATTACAATTGTCTTTTGACCAATCCAC